>MU537915.1:1908872-1954292 GCA_024362625.1 Silurus asotus | reverse complement strand
GCGTGACACACACACACACACACACACACACACACACACACACACACACACACACACACACACACACACACACACACATGCACAAACAAGCTTTGAGGTAGAAAATATGGTCCCCCATATTTAAAACAATGGTAAATGTTGTGTTCTCCAAAAAAAAAAAAAAGTTGTTTCCAACAGTTTAACTGATTGTTTAAATTTAGCTGACTATTTTAAAGAAGGAAGTTTTGATCTTGCAGTCTTCCTTGTCACACTGATAGAAATCTAGATCATAGGCAGTTAATATGTTAATATGGTGATTAAATTATATTTTTTTAAGGATAAACATTAACAGGATAGATTATGTGTACTGTAGTTAGCTAATGATTAAAACTATTTTATAATTAAATAAGATATTGGATAATAATGTGTGTATAGCTGATGGTCCTGTTCTAATATGATTAGGGCTAAACATCTCAGTAATTAGAAGTTCATGATACTATCACTCAGAGCCACTTACTTTGTTCTAATGATTTAGGATCTGTGCCAAAACTAGTAACAATGGCTTATTATTCCCTTTGGAATTTCCGTATTGTAAATAAAAGACAGCGGAATACTTTCTCTGAAATGTACAGGAAAATATAAGTGGGAATTAAACTAACATTCCCTCTTTCAAAAAAACGTCCTTCAGTATTATGAGTTTGCTTGAACTGTAAATCAGGATCAGAGTTTTTTCTAATAGTGTTCCACATGTAATTCTCAATGAACTTTATCTTCTTTTTTGCATTTTCAGTGAAATGTAAACAATCTTTAATGAATTTCAGACTTTTTGGAATTACTATTACTATTACATCTTTCTGGCATTTAAGATAGAACGCCAAACGTTTGTGCAATACTTATTTTGACACCTCCCCCCTGCACTCAGCACACTCACAGCACCTCGCCTTCATACTAATCACCTTCACCTGTTTCCAATCTATGCTCTCCTTTATAAGCCTGCCTGTCTGTCTGTGTAGTATGGCAAATAAAACAAACTGACTGTATTCTGGTCTATTACTCTTGATCTGAGCGTGACACACACACACACACACACACACACACACACACACACACACACATGCACACACACACACACACACACACACGCACACACACGCACATACACATCTGCACATTCACACACAATCACAACGATTTTCTGCAGCATTATTCCATATTAATAAGCCCTCAATTACTGCCCAATTACTCCTTGACCTCTAATGTTTTTTTTAATGTTTACCTGCTTTCCCAATCTTTTTTGTTTGTCAGTTGCCTGAACTTTTGCCTGTTCATTTTTATTATTGTCTAGCGTATTCAATTTGTATGTCCTGGATGTTTTTAATAAAACACTGGCACTGATGTTTGACTTTTTGACTTTCTGCTTAAAACAACAGCTTATGTTTAACATGTGGTCCAAAGTAAGATAAGCTAACTGTTTTAGCTGTTAACCATGTTCAAGGATCGCAAAATGACAGTAAATAAATATATTTTTTTAAATAATAATTTAATTAAAAAAATATATATCATTAAAGAAAAAGTTAATAATTATTTTTTTTGATACTTTTTCAATGTAAAATAACTTAATCTTTATAAAAATCCTACATAAATATATTGCAGTCTGCTGACCGATCTACTGTCCAGTCAGTGGTTTGTATAATATAACTCAATGACTTGTGAATTAGATGTGGATGTGTTTTTTGAAGCAAACCGATAAATGAATCCACGTACAGATAGCACTTGAAGGTTGTTGCCCTGAATGGTCTTGAGCAGGTTGGTCACTCCACCTTCCAGTCCTCCATTAATGTAGATGCCATTGCTGAAATGGTACAGCAGGATTGTCCTTAAAATGTTCAGATCACCTAAAGAGAGAAAAAGGTCAAAACGGAAATATAGCTTTCGTGTGACGGATACTCCAACAATTTTAACATCTCTTTTGGAAGAAGGAGCAGATTTACTTGTGAGAAGATCCATGTCATCATTTGACATGTCCTTGAAGGCTTCGTCAGTTGGAGCAAAAATTGTGTATGATCCCTCTTGCTTTAGCATCTCAGTCAGTTCTGCTTTCTCCATCAACTTCAGGAATATTCTATAACATTGCAGGCAAATATTTTTATCAGATTGTTTTTTATTACTGTGAGATCTTCGGAGAAAGTTTCAACATAAGACAAAAACTATGTAACCATTTAGCTATGAGATGGATCCAGTATGGTTCTATACTGTATTAAGTACCTCTAATAACAATGTAGATACAAATAAATGATAGAATTAACTGTAATGGCATTCTTCCACTAGACACTAAATTTGGGACGCATGTAAAAGGCAAAAGATTGTGCACAAACATCTCTTTAGTAAACTAGCTACTCTTGTTGTAAACTGAACTGTCTGAATTGTAAATGAAAAACAACTTAATTAAAAAATAAAAAATAAAAATCATTTCTATTGTGATGTAGCTTGGTCTTACATTTATTCACCCATTTAGTTATGACAGATTTTATATGGCTTCCTATTTGCTTTATTTGTGCCCTGCATAGAATGTAATATAATAGTTGTGTAGACTTAAACTTGTGCCATTGTGATTATTATTAAAAGACATTTGAGTTTTAACATTTATTAAACCTTGTCTAGGAAGAGTATATTTTACTGATACTTCTAAAAACAAAGGTGATTAGTGTAAACTCACGTGAAACGACCATCAGCCTGCAGCAGTTCCAGCATGGTCTGCTCTGGCAATCGGATTAATGAGCGCATTAGATGAAGAGCACCGTTGCTTCCCTCTTTACTGCCTCGAATCATGCAGGCATTCTCAATACACACAGCCTATCACAGACAAAAGCAAAGCATCACTCACCGATGCTCTGGGCATAGATAATGAAGTGACAGCTGAAGTTAACAGCTGACAAGATGCTGGCAGGCATAATAAATCAATTTCAGTGTTGGGGAAATAAGAAAAAGAAGGAAGATGAATTTATGGGGGGTACATACAGTCAAATTAAACACTTGAACTATGAAATGAAAAGAATTCTGTAATTTGCCCATGCAATCCGGCATTCATTCGCTCTAAATTAAGATTTACAGATGCTACCTACTTCTTTTGTATTTTTCACGTTATCATTTATTCCCTTAAAGACACTAACCGTGCGGTAAACAAAGACTCTAAGCAGCCTCCCTCCGAGGGTCTCCAGCAGTTGACCATTGTAAAGTTCATTCAGGGTTACCCTGAGCTTCAGGATGTGATTTTCAAGGATGATCCTCAGTAAATTCTGATCCAAAGCCATTATTTCCTCTAAAACAAATACAGATCACCAGAACACTGTAGTCACTAGTATAAGCACTCAGTATTAGTAATACAGTTATAACTAAGTCTAGAGTCCAGAGCTCTGAGGACACTACTATTATTGTAAAGATCTAATAGAATTTATTCTGACAAATTGTATTTCTCATTTAAATTATCAAAGTAATAATGAACTAAAACAGAAAGTTGGAAAAAAAAAAAACAGAATTGCCATCGCAAGTAAACAACATAACAGATTTACTGCTGTTTTCTTTAATTTGTCACCACTTATTGTATTAAAACCTAATCCAAAAGGTTTAATTTCCATGATAAATGTACTTGCTGTTATGTGTATAAAAAGAAGAAAAAGGTTATAATATAAATAGAATAAACATCACAGCAACCTTACAAAATTAAGCATTATATGTGCAAAGAATAAAAAATATATTCATTCATTTCGCAAATCAACTAATACAACTGTCCTAATATTACCTATAGATGTTTTCAATGCAATCTTAAAATAATACATATATTTATATATACATATTGTCTTTTTAGCTCCTATTTGTAGTGGACTTTTCAACCTGCCTGATTTTCAGATTCCCCAAAAAAACCCAAAAACATGTGATAAACGCACTGGTGAAGACACTGTTGACAGGGGCGAGGAGTGTGTACTCAGTCTTGGGCCTCATGGCTGCAGACAGGCCCATCTCAGACACCATGTCACCAAACATTCTCTGGGAATCACCTACCAGTTCTATCACCTGCTTAGCTTTAGTTGGAGAGAATACCAGATAGAGAGAGAGAGAGAGAGAGAGAGAGAGAGAGAGAGAGAGAAATAGAGATTATAGATCAATAGTCAGTATTTCTTTCAATAATGTTCGTGCAAATTAAAATATATTATTGTACAGAGACAAATTGATGTGCCTTAAAGTGCTGTCACGAGACAAGAAGGTATCTATACTCTGCTCCAAAAGTATTGGAACAGCCAACCGATTGAATGCTGAAGACACTTGGGTTTAGTTAAAAATATGTATCTTATTTGAGGTTAAATGTTCTAATGTTTACCTCTAGTATTGATAAATAATTTACAAACAACTTACAGATCACTTCCTTGGTTTGATCTACAGATATACAAAAGCAGATTAAGTAAATTAAACACTAACCAGAGTCAGGAATGAGCACTTGGTCAATGAGGTGAATTACTCCATTGCTGGTGATGATGTCCTTCTTCAGTACCATTTTAATGCCATTTATAGTGAGGCTGTCACCATCACAGCCAATCTCAACTACACTGCCCTCCAGTGTCTCATATGCAGTGCCAGTCATAATGGCTTCAGAGCACTGGACTGAGCTCAGAAGGTGATAATTTAAAAAGGCTGAAAAAAATATAAAGAATATTTTCAGAAACTGAAAGATGTTTTATACTTTAAATAAACAAAAAAATGCCCTGGCTAATAATTAGTCACAAAAGTATATCAGTATATTAATCTTTTTTGGCACCAGGGAATACAATTGACTGGGAAAGAATATGAATACTCAGTTTAAAAAGAAAAAACTTTCTTGTCACATAAAGACACTTTTTTATAATATCCCAAAAGATGACCTTATCTCTAAACACTCCATATGCCAAAATCCTGCTGGCATGCATACAGCAAAGATATGTTGTAAACCGAAAAAAATGCATGGAAATGGTCTCATTATTTTGTTTAAAATGGCGTTGGATTATATGTCATCGACATGGTAGATAATTTCACAGGAAGCTCTGTAAAGTGCATAAAGACTAACGTAATCCTGTGAACACCCACTCTGTCCTTCCTGTACTGTCGATGGCTGGACATTGCCAGGAACTACTGTATGGACATTATCACATTCCCAGGAACTCAGCCTGTTCTGCTAATTCTCACTGTCTGTTTATGCACTCTGCGTTTGTGTGTGTGTGTGTGTGTGTGTGTGTCTGTGTGTGTGTGTGTGTGTGTGTGTGTGTGTGTGTATGCATGTGTGTATGTGTATGTGTAAGTGTGTATAAGTGAGAAAGTTAGTGTAGGTTGAAAGTTCTATCCGATATCTCTTTATGTTTGTATTTCTGTATTTTCGCCTACCTGCATTACTGAATGAGCCCATTTCATGCCTTACCTTAGAAAAAACTTGACATTTTACCCAGACTGGCTACATCTGAAGAAGATTTAGCACTGTATTTCATTCTTTTCCAAGTGGCTATTGTGCACAACTCTCATCTTTCTTGCTGATTAAACATCCAGCTCGATGGGCCATGAAGCTTTCTTTTATATCAATTCTTTTAACATCAATTCCTGTTTCTATAACTGAACTTCTCGTTATAGTTCAACATTCTTAAAAATGGAAACACTGTTAAGACTCTATATGAACTTTTTAAAACAATATAAAGTTGTTAACCTGAATGCACTAATACATTTTATCAAACCTATTTCACTAAAACTTCTGCTTAAGAGTGGAGGAAACGGAAAACCTTGTAGATAATTCCAAACAGAAATATTTCAGAGACATTTCTAAATCATGTCCACACAAATATATGAATCGAAGTTTCTCAATAAAACTTTCAAAATTATTTATCATTAATTTTTAGAACCAATCCTAGACCCCTGAAGTCTTTTTTAAATTTTTTTTACAGTGTTTTTTTTATTTTATTTTTTATTTTAAATGTCAATTATTGATAAAATCAATATGTTAGAATGTGAACAAATTTTGGATAAGCATTTGACAAGAAAAAGTTGGAGTTTATCAAGCTACTGCACTGTTCAAGCATTTCCTGCCAGAAACAGAGAATGAGATCAGAATGTCTTGACTTTGGATAACCCAGAGACTGCGGTTAGATTTGCTGTTTGTCCACTGTCTGAAAATCTAACATGGCTTTTAGTGGTCTACATTCATGTCATTTGAAAGAGAAGACATAAACCTTCAGAGTCTGTCAAGGAATAAGAGCAAAAGACTGTTTACCCTAAAGCGCCTTTATTTGCTGTACATACTTTAACAGTGATGGAGTGTCTAAAATCCACACTGCTGTGTAAGAAACCCTGATTCAGTACTAAAGAGAACTTTTAAAGTGCAGGTTTTAATGATACTGTAATTCCCAGGTGTTAATGGCTGTATTTGCCAGTATACCGAGCTCTCACCTTGAAGTACAGTCGTGTCACCTAGGATCCGTTCAAGGACGGCACTGTCCAACTGCTCAAAAGCCTTATTAGTTGGAGCAAATAGAGTATAGTGTCCAGGTTTACCAAGTTTTTCTAATAAGCTGGATTCTGCATTTACAGCTTTCTGCACAGACAACAAAACATAGAATTGTCACTATGCATTAATTAGAACTATTAATAATAAATCTGACCTTTTTTAAACACAGGTTTAAAACTTTTTGTAAAATCACATTTATCTTTTCAAGCATGTTTTGAAATGTATTCAATAAGATATTTAAAGATCTTTTGTAATTTTTTGTCATTTTTTATAACTAAAATAATTTTTATATATATATTTTGCAATTATTTAATAGAGGTGCATTTTTATTCAATAACTTCAAAACTTGAATGAAAGCTAAAGATGGATAAAAAATATGCAGATGTTTATTGACGTGCAGTGCCTTACATTGAACATTTGTAGCTCCTCATTGCTTTGAATGACATCCCTGATGCTGTTTCCCACTGCACTGATGACACCATCAATTACATGTACAACTCCATTTGTGGCCACCTGGTTTGCATGAATGATCCTAGCACAGTTGACTGTCACAACCTGCAGAATGCAGAACAGCAATCAGGCAAATAAGATATAAAAACAAAGATATAGATCGATGCATTGTATAAACTTTTACAATGTATAATTTCTTTAATTAGTCTACATATCACAGACTCTCTCTCTCCTTCTCTTTCTCTCTCTCTCTCTCTCTCTCTCTCTCGCTTTTGCTCTCTCTCAAATATATAACAAATTAATAACACGATTAAAAGGCTACATTAATTTTCATAATTATCATTTACAGAAAAAGAACATTCTCAAACCTCTCAAAAACACAACCATTTGGATGTGTTATTTTTTTTTTTTCATACGTACTCCATTGGAATAGTGGTTGATGTGCAGTCCTTGTTTGTTGTACATTGACTCCAGAATTAGATCATTCTTCAGGTCTTTGGTAAGTAAACGTTTGTTGACCATGTGGTAACGCAAAGCATTGTACAACTCTGACTGTGCGTTGTTCACAAGTGCGTTTCTAGCAGTCTGCATGGTATAAAAATAACATCAATTGTTATTAATATTAATACTAAAATACAATAGAAAGGGCACAAATGAACTAGATACTACTTTTGTACATCATACATACAAGAAGACAAAAAGGGGAGGGACACAATTACAGTAAAAATGTTCACATCTGCTTTAATACATACAACATCTAATTGTTCCCAGGCATCAGTGCTAGGCGCAAATATGGTATATACACCAGCTCCATTAATCTCCTCTCTGATCTTGGACAGGTCACTATACTGCTGGGTCACATGCAGTTTCAGCAGAGCCAATGTGCCATAAACGGTGTCAATAGGGAGAGCTGGAGAACAAGGTAAAAGTAGGAAGAAAAAAAATATTTCATTCAACACAACAATTTTCTTTAGTTATACAGCAATTTTTAAGGGGTTTTATAATGTCCCCCTTATTTCTGTATATAGTACTCATGTAACCAGCTGAAAACATTTATGTTTTGTGTTTTGGATTATTCATGTAATATGCAAGAAAACATACAGGAAACAGTTTGTATTGATACCATAAAAAAAAAAAAAAATGGCAGTAGAATTTTTTTTTTATATAAAAAATGTATTTTTTGACTGTTTACAGTGTTTCCAGACTGGGATAATTTTTCGCATTTTTATTCTAAACATACAGCTAATAAATATGTCAATAATGAACAATGGCTGCAGGGTCTTCTCTGCTGGCAGTATCACTGACTATATTTTTGTACATGATATGTATTAAATATTCCCAATAGTATATCCTTTTCTATTCTGTTTAGCATTTCTCTTGGGCGAGGTGCGTCTATGAGTGTCTGTTCATGTTGGAGTTTTTAAACCAATCAGATTTTAGTCCTCATATCACGTGCTGCAAGCATCGAAGGAATCTGATGTGAGGACTGCAGAATCAGAAGTATGGTGCCTGTCATTTAAAATACATCCTGCTTGAAGCTGTTGCTTTAAACAACCAGATTTCAAATTGATGGCACTGTGTGAAAGAAGAATATTTTAATTGGGTTTATTGGGTTTCTTGCTGTAGTAATGGAATTCATTCTTACTGCATGAGATACCTGTTTGTGATGCAGCCCTTTATTATACTATCTTTGTGTAAATTATTGATTCTGTAAAATATTGGTTTTTATAGCCGTAACACAATAATGATGCTATTAAGATGTAGATTGATTCAGGCAGAACTCCACTGACGGTCCTAGGTGTGAAATGAGCAGCCATCTACTGATAATAAATAATTCTACTGGGCAGAGTTTTTATATGATAATACACCGATTGCTGCAAATAGTCATCACTGCTCACAGTGGAATTTGGTAAAACCACAAAAAACCTACATACATTCAACATACTTTGTTTTTTTTTATGTTTTCTTAATGATATTTGTGAGCCACTATTATCACACACTGAAATCTTAAAGTATATATAATCAGTAAACAGCTACAGTAAATACTCCAATTATAGTATGAACAATAAATTGACGTTTGGTTACACATCTGTCTCTATACGTGAATGAAACAGTAAGACTTGGGAAACTTTTGAATATAAAAATTGTACAAGTATGCAGAGTTAGCTAGAAATAGAGGTTAGACCTACCAATGCTTCACCTTTGTTACAATTTTTTTGTATATGCAAATGTCTTTCAAAAGTTGATTATTAAAAGCTTGTGAAAATCAAGGTGTACCTATTTAACAGTCAATAACACATCCCCAGTAAGTCTTTGAAAGTAGATTATGCATAGAAACGAAATCTAAGAATATGTACATAAAACATGAATTTGTTTAAAGTGTTTTTTTTGTTGTTGTTATTGTACAGTTTATTAAAAATATTGACAAATAATATAATGTTTGCTACATTGTTTTCAGTGTTTAGGCCACTTATCTTTACATTTTCTTTCTAAACATGAATAAATAACTACATTTAATAACCCTAGACTAAGATTCCTTTCATATCATGACCCATAATTTTAATAAAATCCTAATAGACTTTATGAAAATGGCATTCTTCCCAGTTTAAATAAAAAGGAGCAGTGATCCATAAACAGAAGTATTTTGGGGGCAGCAATTAAATAATGCCTGGAATTTTTCCTTATCAGGTAATACCAACCTGCAGGGCAGCCTTGCATCCCATCCAGCTTCATATAACCAGGACAGCATTCATATAAAACAAGTCTGCAAAATAAACCACAAAGACACTCACTAAGCATTAGCCTTATAGTCTATCAGACATTTATAAACCCATTTTAACAATGTCAATACACTGTATGTTAACAAATATATAATTGATTTAAATTAAATTAAATTAAATTAAATACAGAGTGATGAATAAGAATACTCAATAATCAAAAGAAAAAAGAAAAGACAAGGTGTCACTCTCATAGCAATAATTGAAGAAGTCGTATAAACCTTATGAAATAGACATGGTTTTACATTCACAGTGAACACTAGTGGACAAAGTACTGGCCCCTGTGAGACGTAATTTGTATTAGTAACTGCAAAGTTCTGAAAATAGTGGCCTCATTAGTGATTTTAATTGATTAACCCATTAACCACAGCCTTAAAACTATTTTCAAATAACTCCTATAATAAAGCATTTATTGTAAGGAAAATATTGCGTGAGATATCATGGCCTAATGAACTTGCAGAATACTATTTCCAAAAATAATTACTAAATATTTTACTTGTCTTTTAATTACTAATAAGAATAGACAAGGTTATAAATTGTACTGCAATCACTAGAGGGCCTCAGAGACATTTTGGCCTCATCTTTAATCCTCTGCTATACCCTTTTTGTCACTGATGTAAAAGTTTGTCTCTTAAAAAACATTTAAATGTATTTATCCTAGTTTATGAATAAGAAAAGAAAGAGAGCGAAAAAGTGCATTTGAAAAATAAGCAATCCTAAACCCAGAACAAGGCCAGCCATAGGTAGTGGTGTATTTTTTTAAAATAAAATAATCCTCTATACACAAAGGTTTGTTCATAACATAATTTGTTAGGAGTTGAGGTGAAAAAAATAAAATATATTTTTTTTTTTTATCATTGTAATATATACATATGTGTAAGGTTTATTGTTATTATTACTATTATTATTTTAATTATTATTATTAATTTATATATAAATTTGTTATTACTCTTATAAAAATATAGTGTATCTGAATTAATCATTTTGGTACCGTCCGATCTACGGTTCATTCTGGCGATCATCCCTGGACTACCTGTGTTTCGGAATATACCTGTTTTCTGGTACATGCTGCTTCCTAACTTCTGTTTGTTTCCCAAGGCTAATAAACGTCCTGTATGTATTCTGGTTTCCGACTCTTGATTAAAGCATGACAGTGAACAAGTATACAGTATTTCAACTGAATAGGTTACACAAATAAATAATTTAATATATGACATAAAATGACATGAAATGAAAAAGTCTTTCCAGGAAACACTGCAGGACTTTAATTACTAAGTTAGAACTTGCCACTGTACAATTTCTAAACAATATACTACATAAATATATTGAACTTTATATCTGCTTTTCCCTACACTAATCAAACCGGACATTTTCCTTAAGCTTTTTTGACAGCCTTGTAAACTGCATTTAACTTGAGTGAATGTAAATGATCATTTCATGTTATTTTTTTCCCATAGGCATATTAGAGTTATATAAAGTTAAGCATTTTGTCCCTTTAATTTATTCATTTGACATATCTTTTTATATAAAACCACTTCAATATCAGGCAGAATATACTGTAATACAGCCATGCAGTTAAGGGCTACGAGTCTTTGCTCAGGGGACTGAGCTTGGTATCCCCAACATTCCGATCACTAGTGCATTTCCTTAATTACCAAAAACCCTTGCCAAGTTCACATTTCATACAGTGACATTTACAGACAATGCAACATATTGTGTGATAGAAAGAATCTTTGTCCGTGCTTGGGGACTATACTGGAGACTACATAAATATGTTGTCATTTGTATGAACCCAGACAGGGAGTTTGCCAAACAAATGCCTTTGAAAAATTAAGACTGGATCATTTTCCAAGAATTTGGTTACTCTAGTAACCTAGTTGTGCTCTACTCAAAGCAAGCAGTAAATCATAATATGAAGGACACATGCTAACAGAAGAAGTAAAGTAAAGAAATCAATGCTAAAGCAAGAACGGATCAGATATCTTCTCTTGTAAACTCTAGTTGCAATGTTTTAGGTTGTTCATAATTTTTAACAGCTGTCCACTTATTACTCAAGCTCGGCTAATGCCTAATATCCTCGTCCTGCCATAGGGCAGATTAGCCTGACATGTAAATGATGATGTGGGAGGCATAAATGAGGCACACACATGATGTGTCAAGGTGAACATCTAAGCCACCCAAATACACATGTCTATCTGCTTCTTTGTCTCTTTTTTTTCTTTAACTTGTGTTTATGGAACGTGGAACCTCAGAAATCCCAGTCAGTCTGATTTCCTCCAAAGTTTCTTGAGAAAGCACCTTGTGCATGAGGCAGTGAGAAGCACAACTTTTTCCTACATGTATATCAGTAAACTGATAAATCTAAATTCTTTTTCCAGGATAGAGACCATCAGGGTTCAGCAGGCACCAGAGAGCGTAATGATGCACAGAGCATGGGGTGTGAATTATTTTTATCTTGCCAGTTTCTTCAGAATTCAACCCCCAAAAGCTATCTTTTTAAGGATACAAGCATACAGTCTGGCATAGTGCCAGTGACCAGCTCCTTTGGAGAAAAAGTGAAATTGTAAATGTCTAACCATCTGATAAGGGCTATAGAGGAAGTTCATTATCCACATGCTGATACTATTGGTCTCCAAAAGACTATTATCAAAAATTGCAAATCAGTGTTTATGTAACATCTAAGGGAAGAACACAACTTAGGAAGATGAAAGTTATACATGTGTATGTTTTACACTAACAATCCATAAAGGAAAAAAAAATGTATGTGCTTTGTGCCAAAATACACATGGCATAAAGATGTGGTTAGTTTGTACATGGCTGTGGCCCCCAATGATTAAACAGGATCCAGCATGAAATAAGTTGGCTGTCAACAAACTACAGTTCATCTTCATAAAACTTCAGTCAAGAGCTGAAAAGAATGAAGGATTAAAAAAAAAGAAAAGAAAAGTAACAACACACTTCTAAACTTTTTGTCAAATATTTTTTTTTTAAAAATATTTGAGGCATCCAGCATGAAATAAGTTGGCTGTCAACAAACTACAGTTCATCTTCATAAAACTTCAGTCAAGAGCTGAAAAGAATGAAGGATTAAAAAAAAAAAAAAGAAAAGTAACAACACACTTCTAAACTTTTTATAGCAAATCTAAAAATTGACCACTTGAAATATTTGAGGCAATAGAGACAATGGCCTTGCACAAGCTTGCCATACTGTATGTTAGCACTGTTCACAGTTCTAGCACATTAAACATGTTGGCATCATCTGATGATAAGATCAGTGGATCTTGCTTGGCCAAGAACAATAAACATGGCACCCTGTAATCATCCAAAAAGAGGCCTAATTTAACTGTCATAACAAAATTCCTTGGTGTACCAAAACTGTTGCTACATATTTTTCTATGCCACTTTTCATGATTTTGCTTTTATTTATTGGTATGGAGTGGTGTTGGGTCATTGCATCAAGATTTTAATGTTTTAACCGGAGTTTGGTGTAGTTCTGCATACTTCTCATGTCTTTAGGGATTTACTCTGGGTTAACTTATTTCCTTCTACCTCAAAAAATATGCCTGTATTTTGATTGTATATTTTACAAAATTTCCCACCTGGATGTGTATATGTTTGTGCTGGAAACAATGAGATTGACCTGATTTTGATTCAGCATGTTTTTCCACCACATACCCAATGTTCAAATGACTACATATATTTTCAGCTACCTTTAAATCAGTTTTAGTTACTTTTAATTATTTTAAAAATGCTAGAAATTCTCAAACTTCTCTACATACATATTCAGTTAGTGGCAAATCTGCAAAAAAAACTCAGGTTTTGGTTTTTGTTCCATCAACAAAACCTACATATAGGTGTTACATTTAGGTACATATACTGCATAAATGAATTCAGTCAAATATACTCACCTGAACTTCAAAATTTGCTAGGGGAATTATTTTAATGCCTGCAATTGCATAGCCTAAGTATGCACTCATATTTTTGTTTATTATTTTTAAGACAAAACTGGTTAAATTCTCATCTGTATGTAAGTTGTAATTTTATTTGACCAATGTCTGACTGTGAAAAAAAGTAGAGCAGTACAGTATGTTCAGTAAGTCAGACCTAACTAAGTCTACACTTGTTTGCTGGTTAATTTAGATGCACAATTAATGTGTTTATCACTTTTAGTATAAGATAAAATTTTTGCAGCTAGCTTGCTTAACTAGGTAAACTTTCATGCACCTTGGTTGGGGGAAGTACTTGGTTGGGGTTAAATCAAAAATGTTGTTTTATGATTTTAGATTAAATTTTATAATTAGACTTTTTAAACAAACTTTAATAATGTATTCTGTTACCAGTCATATTTTAATAAATATTTTTAATTTCACAAAGATGTACTTTTTATTGCGAGGCTCTGCATTATGTAGCAAGATGCAGTGTTTTACCTCATAATACATAATAAAAAAGTGCAGCAACTATTCACTTAATATAAATAATAATACAATAAGATAAATGACAGTCTAATCATAGAAAATGGGTTGGTTTGGTTTGCTTTGCTTTGCTATGTTCTACTGTACTTTTAATTACAGGGCCATTTCAGTTCTAAATTTAATGGTTCATGAGCCCAAAAATGATATTTTCCTGAAAGGGTACATGATACAAATTACAGATACATTCAGAGAGATACATATTTTTTAAATGGGAGTCTGACAGAAGGTATAGGAGTGTCCCAAGATCTCACTTCACTAATTTAACTTCAGAAATTAACAGAAATATTCGCCACTGTGGGATGAATAAATCTTATATATCTTATTTATCTTATCTTTTATCATGAAAATGAGTGAAAGTGTTGTAATGCTAAATCATTATTTTAGTTCTCTAACAATATTTAGATGCTGGGTGGAATTCCCAAATTTTTAACCTTAAAAAATGAATAGACTTGATCATTGCAGTTTATTTAAAATTTATTTAGATCCATTTTGCTATAGATACTAAAATATTGCATTAACATTAAATACAAACATTAGTTATATTAACACCTGTGTTTATTATAGGTTTATGCATTATTATGCATTTATCTCAAACACTCCACCACACACACACACACACACACACACACACACACACACACACACACACACACACACACACACACACACACACCACCAGTACAGAGAACAACAGTTTGAACATAGATCAGAGGGACACCCATTGTTAAGCACTTACGCTTTTTTTCCACAGATTGCTTTTTGGTACCAGTTCCTGCATGTGCTGAAATACTTCTTTTTGGTTCCGATTACTTGCTGGAGGGCACACACATTGGGCCTGTCGAGAATGCAGGAAGCACAATTAAAAAGAAAGAGAATAAATAAGAAAGAAACATATAGAACTGGGATTCAGTGCTAAAAATTGCTTTCATCCAGAAACAAACAATTTGTCAATGCAATTAGGAGGGACAACTGTATGCCATTTTTGACAAATTGCTCTAAAGACAATGGAGAATGATGAAAAGCCAAGCGTAACTATGCCAGTTTGGAGATTTAGTGTGATAATTTACTTTTTAAAAAGAATTATGAATTTTGGATTTGCAGACTTTAGCTTTTCTTTTAAAAATAAAAAACATATATGTAACACTAATAAAGACAATAAAGATAAATAACCGACTATAACAAAAGTGAAAAAGTGACAGTTTGCGGATGATTTTAATAATAAAAAATACACAATTTATTTTTTTTTTACAGAGAAAATTTCCTATATAAAATATTCCCTTACCCATGACTCTTTGCCCTGATGCGGCTATGTGACACAATCTTGTCATAGGCAGATGAGTCCACCTGGTCCAGATATGAAAGAGCCAGCAAAACAAAGGTGGCCACAAAGACAAGCTTCATCCTGGCTTTTGCCCCACACATTAAAGCCACTGACAAGCAAGAAAAAATGGGAGCAGACTATAGCAAGGCAGATTTTATACCACCCCTCCCCTCTCTAACCCTCTAAATCCCTCACACAGTTGCTGTATTGGATATACACAATGAGGGAATGAATATAGTGCAAGAATATTAACCTGTTCCCCTTGTAACCATATTCTCCACAGGAGCCCTGAGCACCTAACTCAGCTTTCTCACAGTAGTTGTAAGACCTGTTGTGAACAATATATGACTACATTGAGTTTATTGTACTTTTCAACGTTAATTTATTTAACATAATTTGCATTTTAGTCATTATAAAGTGTGACTGGTTTCCAGACTGGTGAAGTTAGTTGATTTTAAGTACTTTACATTTGCAAAGTCTATGCATGTAAAAACTAGAGGATTTAAATAATTTAATCCCTATCAAAACCCAGCTGAACGACAGTGATCAGGATCAGTGATCACTGTCTTACTCTATTGTAAGTCTAACGAAATTTTTATGAGCTCTGGATATTTAATTATCAACAAGACAATTATATTCCACACAGAGGATTTAAGAAATTAAAAAAGTCAAGAGTTACACTTTACAGATTCTTTTTTTTTTTTTTTTTGCTTTATTGCATCTAAAAGGTATTTGGCAAAGGTCCAAAACAAGACTGAAGCATATAGAAGACAAGTCAGTGTAAGAAACTTGAATTGCTTTTGAATCGTTTTACTGAATATCAATGTTAACCTAACCTGTGAGCATCACTACCTCTAGTGGTGGAAGCATAGCAATACAATCTCGTTAAAGAATTGTTTCTTTAAACAAAATAAATTGCGTTATTTGATCACTATCAAAATTTTTTATATAAATACAAAAATAATAATTCAATTCTTGTATAGTGATATAGTAAGTGGATCCCCCTCACCCTGTGGGGTGGAAGTGGGGGTCAGCTGTAATTTATTCTTTTTATTAAAAGTGTTTACCTCCATTAAAATGCATGTTATTTGTAGGGCATGATGCAGCCACATTACAACTTTTTGATTATGTGGCTGAGCTTGTTTAAAAATATTGTAGATAAATCATGAAAGCAAATGTAAAACACCCCAGATTATAAGGATTAGACAATCAAGCCAACAGTTGTGAACAGATGTTGTGGAAATAAACAGTTACATCATAATAACATAGAAATCCATATAAAACCCAAAACTTGCTTTCGGTTTATTCCTGGAGGGATCATTTTTTTATAACGTAACCTTTGCGCGCACACACACACACACACACACACACACACACACACACACACACACACACACACACACACACACACACACAAACACAGACGCAACCTCTTGAGATAGTGATGATATTGTTAAATAAACAAGAGTATACAATGGTAAATAATTTAGATCTGCTACATCTATACAATATGAAGAATGTTATTATTTCAATGCACTGAACATTTTTACTTTGCATTTGGAGAAAGCCAAGATAAAGAATAAGCCAAAAAAAAAAAAAAAGCCAAAAGCAGACTTTTCCTATGAGCCAGATTTGGCCCTTGCCAAGCCAACAAATTCACCAAGCACAACAGCTTTGACAAATAAACTCATTTGAGATTATGACTAGATACCTCTAGAGAGTAGATATTTTTTTTTACTTTTTTATTTCGAATGAAATACATCTTTATTAAATAGTTCATATTGCAGGAATTATTCCAAGGACATGCTTTCTAAGAACAGCATATTCAGTCAACCTCAAAATTATCTGACCCAATGTTTTCTTTCTCACATTCTTTATGATTTACCAGGGTGGTTTCCTTTGCAGCTAGTGGGATACACAGCACTTATACATTTTCAGATTTCTTCATTCTATTTTCTATTTCTATTTTTTAACGAGAATTATCTCGTTAATTCAAAAAAGTTGAATACAGTCTAAAATAATATCACTATTTATTTATTGTTTCTTATTTTCTTTTTAAAAAAAAAGATAAATTATTGTACAAATCATTAACTAAAATGTTAGATTCCCCTACTTAAACAATTTGTATACGAGAAAGCCAGCAGGGAAGCCCCTGACAGCATGGTATGCCAATAACAATCTTGCACCCAAGACCAAAGACCCCATTGTCAATTGCCTGAGGATTTGTGTGGGTTACATACCAATACCTATCCACATTAGGGCAGAGGTGGAGCATGTGACCAGCCTCAATTCTCTAGGTGTATAGAGACCCATATATTTGGGGACTTTTCCTGTGCACTCAACAACTCTGTCCTTATCAAAAAAGCACAACAACAACTTTCTCAGAAATTTCAGCTATGCCCCTTGGGTCTTACTGAACTTTTACTCCTGCATTGTCAAAAGCATCATCACAAACTGCATCAAAGCAATGTATGGCAACTGCACTCTCTCAGACTAGAAGGCCCTCAAGATAGTAATGCAAACTACCCAATACATCACTGGAGTCCAGTTGCCTTTCATCAAAAACTGCCTTCACTATGATGCTGCATACAGAGATTTAGAAGTATAATCAAAGACACCGTTCACCCCATCATGGCCTGTTTACCCCTCTGTCATCTTGCAATAGCTCCAGTTTCTTTTCATCCTGATTTCGGACACTGGACTATACATTTCCCCTTGCCTCATGTTTAAAAATAAAGTTCTGTACATTTTTTATCCTGCTTGTACTGTGTCATTTGCCCTCCCGTGTTATTTGCCTTGTCTCTCCTTTTCTAGCTTACTTCCCCAATTTTGCTCTATAATTATTATGCAGTATAGCCACTTGATGATACATTATACCTATATTTTCACCTCAGTACCTCACAATGCACCTCTATATATTCACATCATGTCATTTGCACAGTGCTGTACTATCTCATACCTCTGCACTTTTTTTTAAATGGGAAATAGAATCTATATTGTCAATACATGATTCTATTTCATATTTTTGCTACCTTTAGGTGCAATTATTCTGATATGATTCTATAGCGCTTTTCACAAGACATTGTCTCAAAGCAGCTTAACAGAATTTACCAGTTAAGCTGAACTATGTGTATGTACTCCTGATGAGCAAGCCATGTTAATTGTGTCAAGAAAAAAACTCCCTTATATGTTATGAGGAAGAAACCTTGAGAGGAACCAGACACTAAAGGGGAACCCATCCTCATTTGGGTGACATCAAGAGTGTGATTATAAATCAATATAGAACAATAAAAACAATACAGAACACTGGAAAGTAAGAACTAACATGAGCACTGATTACAAGTCTTTTCTACAGTCTTATACAGTCATTTGAGGTTATGGAACCAGGATCTACTGACCAACTCATAAAATAGCTCAACATTTGCGATCATCATAGATCCAATACCAAATTCTCCATGCCAGAGCCTTTAAACACTGAAAGAGGTCCATTGTCCAAACTCTACATGAAGTGGGATCCAAATGGCACTGGCACATCTCTAGACTGTTGATATGCCTTTTAACAGTCTAAATATTTAAATCTAGTATGAATCTAGGTATTTGTTTCGTTGAAACTATCAGCACTCTAATGTTTTTTCAATATGTATATTATTAGTAGAGTGGAGGCATGCTTTATATTCTTATGTGTCCTTATGTTACTGTCTGGCTCTACTTTGAGTTATTTAGCCTCTTCTGTTCAAAGGATGCAGCATCCATAGCTTCCAAAAATAATTTTTAATTTTGATTTGTCTGACCAAAGAAGAGTTTTACCCTTTGCCTCAGTTGATTTTAAATCAGCTTTGGCCCAGAGAAGATGGCTACATGTCTAAATCATGTTCACATATGGCTTCTTCTTTTGCATGATAGAGCCTTAACTTGCATTTGTTTATGATATGACAAACTGTGTTGACAATCAATGATTCTGGTGGTGTTTTTCATTAAAGAATCATGTTTGTTTTAATGCATTGCCATCTGACCTTTTAATATTGATTTTCTCCCTTTGTCCTTCAGGGAATCTGGGCCATTACAGCACAAACAACAGCAGAGCACTGAAAATAGATCAAGGTCCAAACCACTGAACCACATCCCCACCATTCCTTACTCCTTTTCTAAGGCACTGTCTGTAGGTCGTTTAGGACCATGTGTGTCCTCCATTTACTTTCAGCAAACAGACTAAAACCACCCATGGTTTGCAGGCTTTCTGCTGGATGGCATGTACTTCATCTGATAGCTCAGGGTCCAATTCTCCTTACAACATCTCAACCATAAAACCCCAAATCTTCCTTATTTCCCCTGCGCCTGACCATTACAAGGACTGATGCTAGAAAAGAAGTGGCTTTTTCTCTTGGCATGCGTGTGTCCACCCACCCATGGCGATCATCTGGCATCCATTGAGCTATTAATGGATCAAAGTTTCAAATGTCCTAAATAACTGATGTGCAGCTTGGCCTTGTCCTATATCCGTCTTATGCCTCTGGATTCCAGTGAACTATAGCTGGAATAGCATCACATGAAATCTTGAGGATATCCCAGCAGAAAGTAGTCTTTTAAACTTGGTGTTCACAATGCTGTACCTTACTGAGGATTCAAAAGTGAAAGCATTGTGCATGATATTGTAATAAAATTTTAACAAAAATTCACTTTTCACTTTAGTTCATCCTTTGGATACAGTTCAAGATATTTATAAGGCTCATGTGTTTTGAATGTTTTTATATATGACTGACCATTTCTCTGAAAACTACTTCATATTTTGGGCTTATTTTTTTGTCACTCTTAAAGAATATTATTTCTAATAAGTAAAAAATGTTTTTTGCAAGACATTTTAATATATTATATGTCAAAAGAATTCATTCACCAAAAACTCTTAGATAAACAAAAGATAAACAACTTTCAAGATTTAAAAGATTTGTATTAACTTTCATCGCACATAACAAAATAAATAAATTAATAGATGTGTCCATTTTACATCTCTACCTCCATTCTCTCACATGCATGTGGTGGGATTTTTAAAGCCACTTCGATAATAATTATTATCATTGTTTTGAACAAAACTTGTACATGCCCTATAGGGTAGGGAAGAGAGCTGACAGATCCTGGATTCAAGTTTTGCTTTATGACTGTACTTCGATCGAGGCAAGGGCAGAATGGGATGTCTTGTCAGATTATCTGCTTGGTTGATTTACCTTTCACAAATTCCCAAACCAAATTTAGCTGTTATTTGGTGAACAGAACCCTTACACTCCCTTGTAAACAACACGCAAACCTATAAAACGATAAACCAGGAGTGTCCAATTTTTTCCACAAAGAGTGCTTACAGAATTCCCAACTGCTTTGTTGCAAGTTTTGCAGTGATTTGGTTTTTCGCTTTGGATTATGGGAAATTTCTAATACACAGTGGACTTTGCTGGTTCTATTGTGAGGAAATTGGAGACAGGTGACATGTGACATACACTCAGCTTAGTGTCTTTCTCTCTCTCTCTCTCTCTCTCTCTCTCTCTCTCTCTCTCTCTCTCTCTCTCTTTCTTGAGGCTCTCTTCTTTCTCCCATTTTATCTTCTTTCATGCTATCTGCAACAGAAAACATTCAATAATTTAATCATTTGCAGGTGTGTGATCCTTACCACTCACTTCCTCCAGCTCTGCCATCCTTCCACAAATCTGCACTCAGCCCACTACCACACACACAGTCCTTTTAACTTACATGTTATACTTTGGCAATGTTTGTTATTATTATGTAATTGTCCCATCTGGGCTTTTAACCTCCTTGTGAATTTATTGCACAGCTCCTTCCTGGTGTGAATTTATCCTTCAGCATATTCAGATGTTCCCTGAAGCTGAGTAGTACAGAAAGTCAAGCTTCCTTCCTTCCGCAAGAATCTTCATGTTTCTGACCTGAAGTAACATCATTACAAACATTGACGGCAGGAATATTCTAATTCATTAATATTCATATCACCAATGATGACCAATGATCAGAACAATTAAATAGATACAATTGTAAGAAAAAAAAAACACAACTCACAGCTTCTTTAAATTTTTTACTCTGGTTGCATGTATAACTTCTTCCACCATTTCAATAAGGAAATGTTAATTCCCAAATGAGTAAAGAGCACAATGTACATTTGTCTTATGAATATTTTTTAATCATAAGCATATTGAACAAATTCCCTCTGCCTCTTTTTCTTAATTGTTTAGCTTCTGCTTTTCTAGGGTACATGTGGTCTCGTGGTTATGCTGCTGATCTCTATCTTAGCTCCTTGCTAAAATAAAAACAAAAGACAAAAGTTTGGTGTCCACTTATAAAATTTTATAATTAGTATTAACTTGTTTTGTTTCTCAGTTCTAGCCTCCCAGTGTTTTTATGTAGATGCTGTACAAAAGCCTGTATACTGTTAAACTTTTTTATACAAACCTATTTTGCAAGTTCTTCATTTTGGTTTTAAATCTTTGTCTCATCATTTTCATTAATTAAATTAGTTCATCCAGCTGTTTGTTTTAGAACATTTCTGCTCAATCTGTTTTGCTCTTCTCATGCATTTGAACTATGCCTTGATGAATTTACTACAGGGACAAAATACTAACTTACAGTTTATTTTTTTGTGCAGTTGAACCTGTCAAAATAGTTTGTTAGCATATTTAAAACTATTTAGATATCAAGAATCGTTAGTAATTCATTTTATGGCATTTGACAGATGCTCTTATCCAGAGTAAATAAAATAAATGCTTTGAAGTCTTTATCAATAAATACATTCTGATACTGCTTTGTAGGACACAGATCAAAAATATAATAATCATTGTAAAACCTCTTGTGAGGGAAGATGGTTAGAAAAGCCTTTTTTTTCAAGGTGCTAACTTAATAATCACTGAAAGAGATCTGAAAAGGTTTAAAGACTTGTGACTATTGACTAGTGATTTGGCTGCTTGGACACCAAACTGATGTTTATTCCAACAATTAGGTGACAGGACAGAAAAAATCTTAAAGCATATCTTGCTTGTACCCTGAGAAATGGTAAAACCAGTCAAGCAATGCTAGAGAATCCCAGGAAGTATTGTGCAGTACAGGGTGAGATAAATACTGTAAGGTAGAGTATGGTGTGGAATGCAAGTACTGTAGCTACATTCTGGATTATTTAGGACTGAACTGCAGTGGTATTTTCTATCATTGAACAACAACTGAACCAGCATCTGAGTTTCCTGTGTGGATAGAAATAGATAAATTCTCTTGATGTAAAGCAGAAATACACGTGCCAGATCACAAGATTTTCACATGCGGATGAATCACCTGGGGTGAATAGCAGTTCCGTAAATGAGCTGCAATCCACAGAAAGATGTCTGTTGGGCTTCTCAGACCAAGACCTGAGTGGAAACAAGAATGTCTATAGGAGCAGATGCAGAATTGTTGAGTGTCATCTGCATAGGTATAATTGCTTCCTGCTAGGGATGTGATTAAATGCTGTGCAAAGTACATATATACAGTAGCCCATATATCCCATATATATTATAACAATTTATGATTGTTTTACTGTAACACTCTTATCTTGTGCAACACAAAAGAAATCTCAAACCACACACCTGATTCACTATGAGCTTCATTTTATATTTAGAGTTGCTGCAGGTCTCCTTTTCCACCTTGTATTTGAAGCAGATTTCATCAAGCGCAGCCTCATCATTCTTCATCCCCTCAGATGACTTTACCACCTAAGGCATCTTGTCCCATCGCTGTTATGTTCAAAAAAGAGATCCACACTATATTGTTATCTTACAAAACACTAAAAATGTATCACCATATAGTTAATTTTAATAAATGAAGCCTTTCCATACATGCAGCAAGTAGAATAGTGTAATAGATTTGGGGGTACAGTTTTAGCTATGACTTCAGTATGATTTGTTTCTGTACCGTAGTTTAGTGCAGTCTCCTTAGAGCACTTAACGTATTACCACAAATAACTAGCAAGAATAGGCAAAGCAAATGGGGATGACTCTAACTCAAAAAAACAGGTGAATGATTCAGCAGTGAGACTTGAGTTACAGACAAAAAAACCCCAGAGATAAAGGTGAGTCTTTTGTATTACTGATGGGTTCAGTTACGGTATCAGTAACTTGGTGACTGAGAGTGTGGCAGTGTGTGTGAATTGTAGTCAGTGGTTACCATTTTTTTGGGAAATGGAGTTGTTGGACAGCTGTGACTTGGCAGACCTCCTTGTACTAATTGCTTTACATTAACCTAAAAAAAAAAAACTGAAAATAATCTTCTGATCATCTAGCTACCTATTGTTAATAATAATAATAATAATAATAATAATAATAATAATAATAATAATAACAATAATAATAATAATAATAAATTAATAAATAGCCACCAGAAATTCCATAAAAACTATTAAGAATTCCAGGAGCACAAATTAGACATTGCAATTTAAAAAACAAAGTAATGAAGTATGAAACAAGCTTTTAACTAGAGCTGGTCTGGAGGAAAACATGATCCCTACAAAAAGCAGACCAGAGCTATGACTAATGACTTCTATCCTACAGCCTGTCATCATAGGCAAGTCTTATGTTCATTGTGGAAGGAAAATGGTTGTCCTCTTGCTCATGTAGTTTCTCTTCATATTTCTGATCATGGCCTGCATCCTTTGCTGCAATTGATCATGTGTTTTAAATGCTTTACACTGTTCTATTTTAATGACATGTTCTGGGAAAAGGAATTAGCAATGCATTTTTTTAATTACATCCGGTTTTTTGAGAAAATTAAAAGGCTATATTTTATTATTGAATTGTTCTTCCAGAGCAGAGCTTTCATCTAAACTTCATGAAAGGAAAAGGACAAACATTTCAGTAGAGTTGAATTTCAATGATAAACCCCAGATCTTTATTAAGTATAAACGAGCCATTTTGTGCAGTGAAATACTGTATGAAGAGATAATGTCATAGTGTATAGATATAGAGTGTATTTATCCTGTTCTTTTAACTTTATTGTGTTGCTCATTCATAGCCTATTCTTACAAGACCTGGAATATCTACTTTTTAGTATTCAGCATCTACAGTGATTCAACAAATACAAATCAAAATATTAGTTTGTACCCTATCTCATCCTTTTTTAACTCCACCTGACTGTAAGACTAGTCGACTAATTTGGATAATGATAAAACTTTCACACGTAATTTTTGAGGCTGAGCATCAAAGCAAAGCTTTAGGATCATACTTGGCTTCTGGAATAAACTAGGGACCCAAATAGCTGTGACCCAGTGTGAAAAGTACTACCATAAGCTTTATATCAACCTATCAGTTTCAACGAATAGATAGCCCATTGCATGATCATATTTACCTACTAATCACCAGGTGTGATGATAATCTGTGAACATGATTAAAATAAAGAAGTAAAAAAAAATAGTTTGGGAAAATAAAAAAGGTCATTAAAATAAAAAAATAAAAAACAGATATAGCTATCTTTAGCTAAATAAATTACTCAGTGGGGCAGAGGAACCTACAGCCAAGAACATTACAGACTCACTATGTTCTTTCTTGCAGGCCATTATTTACTGATATTACGATGCTTCTTTGGTCATTAACTCATCCAATGTACATCACCATGACACCAACAAAACACACATGTACTTATGTGATGGGACCAGAATGTTCCTGATACTTTGTCCAGGATTTTTCCTTCTCAAACAAGTACTGCATAACTCTAACAGCACCAACAGCATTTCCAACAAAGACCTCTATGAGTCCAGTATGAGTCATTAAGATGGTGGGACGGGTCACATCATCTCCTTTAGGATTTAAATGCAAAAAAACAAAAAGACAAATAAAGTAATTTTCTCCATACACGTATAGAGAATGAATCATGATGGGTACCAGCTGGTTTTCAGGGTTGGGCAAAGATACATCAAAATGTATTTCAAAATAAAATACATTATACCTTAAATTTAAGTGTATGAACAAAAAATACAGCAGCCACACTATGTAGCAAAATAAACTACTATATTTTTGTAAAAAAAAAAAAAAGTATTTTACAAGAGAGCATGAAATTTCTTCGTAAACCTTCCATCAATTTTTCTATTTGATCTGTTCTTTCAACATTACACACCATTGACTCAAACAATGTTTGATAGCAACAGCTTTTCTCCGGCCAAATGATTTAATAAATCTAACATATTCAACCAGTTAACAAATCAAATAATAACATTCATATCCCTGTGATCTCCCAGATAAAGGCTAGCTTTAAAGTAGCCATCAGTTTAATGTTTAACCGTTCAGGAATAACTAATAATTTTGTCTGAATTGAGTTACTTGGTGTTTGGTAATGAAGGGCAACGTTGCATTAGCAACACTGACATAATGACAAACAAGTCATTCATAAAAAGAAGACTAATTGCATCTGTCTTCATAGCAACTAGTTTCTAACTAATTAATCAATTGATTGTTAATCATAAATATAATAATATATTATGTGTCAGGTAGTCGTTCATGCAATGTTATGCAAAATTATGATCCTTTTAAACAGCTACTTTAATCATGGTAGATTTTTTTGCATATTTATCAATCACTAGACATATTTGAAAGCTTTCAGCCTGCACATTTCTTACCTTGACCACCTTCTTCCATATGGATACATTTTCTGTTCTGATCTCAACAAGCTTGGGGAAAATATCGAGTAAGCACCAATCAGAGGCCCCATTTTTATTATGTCATCATTTAGACTTCTTACAAAGTATTATTTACAGTATTTTCCAAACTAAAATAAAATAAATTTAAAAACACCCAAGTATTTAAATATGAAGCCATTTTCATCAACCCAATTAAATTCAAATGACAAAATTGTATTTTATGTTTAACATTTTATGTATCATTAATACTAAATCTAATTCAACATACAAACTGCAGCAGCTGCTAGAGGACAGAAGAAATGTTTAAAAATGAAAATGCAGTGCATGCTTCATGTGATTCTGCACAATATGTGGCTTTATTGGAACATGTTTGAATCTTGAAAGTCAATGTTCACTAGTAGTTTGCAGGTAAGGACAATTTCATCCACCTTTCTCAGAGTCAAATATATATTTGGAATAAGCACATGTATAACCAGTTATACAATGCCTGTTTAGTATATACCGGTGGTGGCCGTCACAGTCAGCGAGGCCTTTTCTGCTGGCCTGAACACTATCAGATGCACTGACCTTCATTTCCAACCTAAATTCTAATTTTTTCATGAAATTGTATTAATTCATTCCCAAAAGTTTAACCTCTTCATTTCATAGTGTTTCTCTTGGCTGCACTGTTTCCGGTGTATGTGGATTTTAGATTTTTTGTCCAATCAGATTTCAGCCTCTATGTGCTGCCATGTTAATCTAATTTGCCCAGGGACTATATTTGCTGTGGGTCTGTTTCTTTAACCAATCAGATTTCGAATTCGCCTTACAGAATAGCCTCAGCATTTTTCGTCCTCTGATTGGTTGGTCTGAGGGAAACGGTTACAGCTAAGTTTGACTAGCAAAACATTTCTGTAACGATCTGCACACTTTAATAAAATTGAGTTAGATTTTTTATGGCCATAATGTCTGACAGAGGAAGAGAAATTGATTTGGTCTTGCACATATTTAAAAATGTATTTTCATGGCAGACTTTTTTCAGAAAAGCTAGACATTATGAGGAGGGGTCGGCCAACCCCAAAGCTAGCTAGCTTGTCTTAGCCCGTGAAAGGGTCTGTTTACCATTTCCAGACCAGATAATATGAGTGGTGCCACTGCCTTGCAGCCTCTGAGGAGCGGTACAAATTATGAGTCTGCATCTCTGATTTATAGCTTGTATTTTATGCCCATTTTTTATGTTTTTGTCATGTTATTAGACAAATATTGATTCTGAACTTCTCCAGATGATGTAGGTGGCACAGGTACAGTTGTAGTGTAGAGGTTTGGGGCTTGCTTTAGTAAAATAGTATTCACCCTCAAAATGTAAAATGCCTCTCTGTCTGTAATGCCGCATGTTGTTATATCGCGTTTCTGTAGATTATTAATGGTTTCTATAATTGCGACGTAATTGTGGTTTTATTAAGAGGTGGATTAAGTCGGGTAAGTCCCCACTGAAGGTCTAGGTACCAAATACACGGCCTGCCAGTGGTATATATTATATCTTTTACATCTTCGGTGACCCTAAATCTAAATAAATGTGTTATGCAAAAGAAGGCAATAACATCTTATATGTCGTATTGAAGTTCCAGATGTACACAAAGTTGTCTTTTGACCAGGGGATGAATAATGGTTTGGATGAACAGGTAGATAGATTGGTGATGCTCCATGAATAAATAGATTAATGAACAAGTCTACAGTCAAGTTTAATAAAAAATCCTAGTTGATAAAAAAGAAGATGTTGAGGTTTTCGTTGGGAGTGACGAGGATGGATAAGATTAGAAATGAGTTTATTAGAGGGACAGCGCATGTACGATGTTTTGGTGACAAGGTGAGGGAGGCGAGATTGAGATGGTTTGGACATGTGCAGAGGAGGGACATGAATTATATTGGTAGGAGAATGCTGAGGATGGAGCCACCAGGTAGGAGGAAAAGAGGAAGGCCGAGAAGGAGGTTCATGGATGTGGTGAGGGAAGACATGCAGGTAGTTGGTGTAAGAGAGGCAGATGTAGAGGACAGGGTGGTATGGAGACGGATGATCCGCTGTGGCGACCCCTAATGGGAGCAGCCGAAAGAAGAAGAAGAAGAAGAAGAAGACGAATGATATGACGCAAAGAAAAGAACCATAATCTTATACGAATAATTCAGTTCTGAATGTTGACCCAGCCAGTATATAAAAAAATATGTAACATTATAGGAATCATAATAAAAGCATTAGAAACATATATATATAGTCATATCTTGATTAGTACTTTAAATCATATTAGAAATTATCATAAAAAGAAATCATATAAGAATAATTATAATAGAATTATACTGGGAATCATACAAGAATAATATTTGGATTATATGAAATTAAATATATACATATAGATTATATTTCGCCTATATGCTATAAAACTAAAAATCACAGTGTGCATCATAATGGCATCACTTTTTTATAGTAAAGATTTTTATTTTTCAAATTAGAGCATAAACCTACAGGCAATAAGGAAGCCATTAACATTAACATCATTCTAAGTTGCATTGGGTATGTGTGTATAATTCATTATGTGTGTGCACAGGAACATTACTACAGTTTGTGAAGTCGACCAACAGCTTACAGATAAACAACAAACCACATTACATGTTGCATCTGAGCATCTGTATGCTTTCAGGTGATTGAGAAAAATCTATTGAACAAATCAGAAACTTCATTGTGTTTTGAATTCTGAGAGGTGGGGGTAGCCATATTATAGGAGTGACTCATGTAATCCCAAAAGTAACTGGCTTTCCTAATTGTTCATTCCAAATGTAATTCAAAAAAATTGCTACTGATTTTTTATTCAAATAAATATTTTTTTAAAATAATATAAAAGATTAAAATGGCATGTAAATTTTTTTACCCCTAAAAAAGAAATATAAATAATTACAGTGATGTTCCAAGCTAATTGTTTTCTTTATTTAGCATCATGTTTTTAATCTTATAATCATTTATTCTGAATATTTAAATCTTGAAAAGGAGTGACTGCTGTTTGGAATCATTGTGCACATCACATTGTACATAGAGCAGAGAATGCAAAGCGAGTTGTTGTCAAGAGGCCAGGAAAAAAAATCAACAAGTATGTTTAATATAAGGGCTATACAGTCGGACTAGCCTCAAGCATCTTAATGCTTCTGTGGCAATAATTGCAAATATTATTAAAATGTTTAAGGCCCATGTACCTGTAGCAAACCTTTCTGAACACAACTACGAAATAAAAAGATCAAGGTAAATCAGTGTCTGTTCACACTAATCAATGATTTTATGAAAGGGTGCCATAAAAGTAGCACTGGAAAGACTGTCCTTTGGACAAATGAGACAAAACTGTAGCTTGGTGGTAAGGCACTTAAGCTGTATGTTCATGGATGCAAAAAGAAATGTTTCAAAGAAAAGAACACAATACCAACTGTGAATCATGGAAGAGGCTTGATTATGTTTTGGGACTTCTTTACTGCGTCTGTCAGCCTTAAATCTGTGCAGGGCGCAATAAAATCTCAAGATCAAAACCATTCTAAAGTGAAACGTACTGCCTAGCATCAGAAAGGTCCATTTCAGTCGCAGCTCATAAGTTTCTTCAGTGACACAAAACATGTGGTCCTCAATGAGCCCTTGATCTGAAACCTGAGACAGTTGGAGCATTTTGCTCATAAACAGTAGGCCAAACTATCTGTTGACACAAGTCTCATTATCATTTAAAATGTTATGCTGTATTAAAAATGTTAATCTTTATTTTATTAAATGTTGAATGAATACTGATGGACAGCAATCACTTTTAAATGTTTCATGTTATTTCTGAGAAAATAGTGATCTGATGGACCGACTGATAGACTTACAAACCATTGTTGAGCCATTTTGGATCAAAGTAAACATAAATGCTTTTTGGTTTGTACATGGTGACCATTGTGATAAGTTTTCAGGATTCTTAATAGGATTCCAGCCCAAGAAAACATTTAGAATGTAGGGAATGAAAATTTAATATATATGATAATACAAAGTAGACTTCATGTAGTATGTTCAGCTGCCTTTGGTCTTTAAAATTATATTAGAACCACAAGAGAGAAAGAGAAATTTATTTTGTATCTTATCTGAAGTGAAAATGTGTAAAAATGTGGCACTGACTTTTATAGAAATGGCATTCGTATACCATGCATTTAAATGCAATAAGCTGTATTCTTATGTAATTTTTTTAATTGTTACAGTGCATAATGGAAAGTTGACCTACAATGATCCAGTATCAGGCATACAAGAGCAACAATTTGTTGAAGATTCAACAAATATTTGAGAAGAGGCAAAAATGGCAGATAGATATGATATTTTTTGCATGCAATTGTAACTTTTGTTCAGCTGGTGGAATAATCTGTTGCTTAAACTGTAATCATAGTCTTTAAAGTGCCAAGTGGTGCAAAGTCATTACTTAAATATCACTTTACTTCCTGTTTGGAGGCTTAAAAAAACTAAGCAAACAAATTCCAAGATTGGGGTAAATTGACAAGACAATTGGAAACACTTTGCCCAAATTTGATTAGAATGTTTGTTAAACCCTCTCCCTCTGTGTCAAACCTTTTCCATAGACACCCTAGCCAGAGAAAGAAAAATAAGAAATTAAAATAACAATAGGATGCTTACGTACCTTTGATGTATGGTGCCCTAATAAGAAGATATGGACATTTTAAAAATTTATTTTCAGTTTTTAAATATTCAGCATACAGCACTGGCCCTTCAAGCAAACATGTATGCTATGTTCATTATACTGACATAATAAAATCTACAGACAGCTCAGCTTCAAAACATTTACCAATATGTTATAAGAATGAAAATGTAATGTGTTTGTTCAGTTGTGATAAGTTAAAATGATTGACATATAAAGACGTTAAATATGACAAGCTCAACCAAACTGATATTGAAGGCTACATTATACTGAAGTATATGGTATATATGCCACAAAAAATGTAAATGCTTAACAAAGAACATGAACTCTCTTCCAAACTATTATTTTGCAATTCTACATGCAGTCTGTTCATGCAAAACCAGTATCATAACAGTTTGAAACAATATCATGACTGTCTTCCATGTGTGACGCTCTATAAGAATAATGAAAATATTTGCATAGTAATATACTATTGAAGTCTGTATGGAGACATGAAATCTCTCAGCTAATGACAAGGGCATATCCAGAGTTGGCCACTTAATTTTGAAAAGTGAGTTCCTTGAAAATGAGTAACAGTATTTACAGAAGCATTTGTAATCAGAGTCAGCTTAGGCAAGTACTTGACTTTTATCAATACGGTTAATAAAGAGGCCTTTTCTGCCTCTAGGTGTTAGTAACACTTTATTTGGATAGTTCTTTATACAAGAGAGATACTTGTAGAGAGATATACAGGCTGGTCCTGCACTCTGATCCCAACTTCATAAGCTGTTATATTCAAAGAAAATAGTTTTATTGTGTATATGTAACAAAAAAATAAATAAATAAATAATGCGGAAAGCTTTACAAGATTTATCACCACCTCAGGTAGCAAATCTGCTGCTGGACAGAGAGACCAAGAACAGAGTGTAAGTGTGTGTATGTGTATATATATATATATATTAATAAATTTTAATATCTTAGATATGGTTAACAAAGGGAAAACCTAAAGCCAAACAAAGGCTACCAATGAACAAAAATTACTGCCAACATATCCTGTGGCCATAGCGTCTAATCCCTAGAATACTCCTAATGTGACAGACAAATGGAATTGAAATATGTAACAATTCAGACAAAAAAGCTACTACAGTTTGGCTTAACTGGAGTCTGATTGTCCTTTCCATAATGGCTGTAGGCTACTATAATTTGCTGATTTCTTCATCATTTTCACCACTCTCGTCATTCACATCTCCATCACATATACATGGTTTGTCAGAAAACCTGTTTTTTTCCTCTGTCTCTTTGTCCACTTGTTTTGTTTCATCACTTCTTTCATCAATTTCAGTTTCATTGGCCTTGTTCACATTCGGTAACACAGAGGTATTGCCGTTCTTCTTATTCTCCCCTGGTTCCTCTGTATCTGACTCTCCAACCTCTTCACACACTGAATAAATCCTACCTGGATCATTTGTCCCCCTATGTCGGATTTGGTGATACAATCCAGAGAAATCACTTGTCCTGTGGCATGGAGTAATTTCTGATGCAGTAGGGACAGACCCGTTAGCCAGGCAGTGTTCTGTATTCTTTGTATTTGCTTTTGAATGTTGTTGAAGAATAGAGGCAGTGACACTGAAAAGTTTGGGCTTGTTTTTTGGTTTTTCTCCAATTAAAGCTTTTGAAGACTTCATGGGATGGTCAGAATAGGCCATATTTGAGGCCCCTGTACTTCCTTTGGATGGCTGTAGTCCTGGTTTATTTCCTTTCATCATTCCTAAAACTTCATACCGGAAACTAGAAATGTCCTGTTTTAGCTCCTGAAAAACATAAGACATGGTTTATTCCATTATTGCCACACCAGTGTAGCTGATATAAAATGATTTAATTACCTTAAAATTCTCTTCTGTAAGACCTTCTTCTGTCTTGGCATCCCTAATCATTGCAGCCACATACCGCTTTACCAGGTTTCGCAGAACCTCCTGCAAAAATTTGAAACAAGACAGAAAGGGCCAATAGCCAACAATATAAGCTCAGACTGTCAGAGTTCTGATTCATATGCCTGGCATTACAAAGCATCAAACGCATCTGTAGTACCAAGATTAGAAACGCAGTGGAAATGGCATAAGTTTGATTTATGGCCTTATAAATGAAAGGTGAATATATTCACATCTGAAGAGTTGATATACAGGACAGCACAAAGGCAGACAGGAATAATGGGTATTGGCTTCGGAAAATAAATCATTACCTGATACTGGTGATTGATGTGGACATTCCTTGCAGCTCTCCTCTGTAAGAAGGATGGAAATTACTTGACTATTGACTTGAAACCACAGTTTCACAGAATTGGGTTTGCTTTGTGTTAAGGCAATGAGGCTCCGAGCATTGATTTTATTGCAAAAGAGTCATGCACATTGACATGTAACAATAATAATGTATTGTATTTATATTCTATGATCAATGATATAGTATGATAACCTGTAACTTCATCAAAATATAAGAGATAAAAGTCTTACACTAAGTGTGCCAAAAGTCTCAGTTCTTTCGGATCCCGTCTGCTTGCAAATGTGATGCTTGATCCACTTTATCAGGTACCATGCAGACTTTGGGCTAGGGATTATATTAAATGGAGGAGGCAAAGTGCCTCCCTCTTCAAAGTAGCTCATCCACAATTTAGTTCGAGCAAACTTCCACTCAATGTCAGCATGATCCTATAAAGCAGTAAAAACAGCAAAATTATGGAAGTAACATAAAAAACTTAAATATTCAGCATATTAACATTAGCACAGTTCAGTACTGCAAAAATGTTTGTATAAATGATCTACTGTCTCCTGATGAAGTGGTCATGTACAAGCAAGTTTTTATCCAACACAGGTGCTTTACTATTAAGCTGGGAAGTGCAGAGTGTGGAGGCGGGGTTGTGGTCAACTGTTTGTGAATGGAGGGAGTAGCCAGGAAAAGTAAGTGGTAAGGACCTACACCTTTCCTAGTAAGTGTAATGTGTTTCATTCAGTGGAAGAAAGGATAAAGGGGGGTGAGACAAGCAATGTGAGCAAGAAATCTGAACAGCAAAGAGCCTTCTGTGTGTATACATTTGATCTATGTGATAAAATAAAATAGCAAAAAAATAGAAAGAAAATAATGACCGCAAATAAAGAGCCCCTTTAGTGTTGTCACAAGCCTGCATGTCACACCAAGATTTCCATATCAAGGTCTGAGTTATAATATAAATATACATGTCCTACACTGCATAATTACCAACTATAAATGCAATTTGCTTGTCATTTGGATTCCCAGAAGCAGTGATTATAAAGATTCATACTATCAAACTTGTCCATGGCGAGAGAGAAAAGACTAGATTCTAGGCCTTTCTGTGTAGAATAAAAAAGGAGCTCTCTTGTAGGTAGTCTTTTTGCAGTGACAGGTTGCATCGGATCAGACTGTATATGGTGGCTGTGAATGGTTGATGGACATAAAGTACTTTGAAGGCAAACCTTCAGCCTTCAACCTGAGGCAAACCAGTTCAGTGCAAACCCAAATTCATCATTCAGGGATCTGAAATGTCATATAATATACTGAAAAATCACTTTAATTGTACTGTGTCATGCGCATTGCAGTTATAAAAGGCATAGTAGTGTCAAGACAGAATGCCAGTAGGATTGTTTGCTGTGCACATTGTTTGCTGTGTTGCTGTGCACAGTTTCTATGACTAAAAAGAGAAGAGGAATGACTTGAGCAAAATTCAGCATCAGCCATCCCACCAACCTAATTGTGTAGGCCCCCCTCTGTCCAAAATAGGCATGATCAACTAAGGCATGGACTTTATTGTGGTATATGGCAACAAGACATAAGCAGTAGATTCTTTAGTCATGTGTTTAGAAAGATGGGGGTGTAAGAAAAAGTGATGAGGACAATGAAGATCGTAATGAAGAAGTTTATAACAGCGTAGCAGTGACAAAATACACGAAGCATCGGAGTCATTGGGTTCATCGGAGTCAGAAAGAACCCAGAGCAAACTCTGCCCCGATATTTTATATTGTTCTTCCCTTTAAAGTATAGACTGGAGTTATCCTTTAAATGTAAATTAGATATAGGACATGCGTGAGGAAACAAAAGACTGGGGAAGATTATTCTGGGGGCAGAGGTCAGCAGGTGGTAATCACTGGTATTTATACCTTTGCTGGCGCCGGCCCCCCAGCAGGTCAGACAGGGGTATTGTGTAAATGATAATCATGGTCCCAGATACCTTTTGGTTAGAAATAGTCCTTGGGGGCTTGCTGCTTCTCCCAGACTGATTAAATTAAGTCTATGATTCTGATTGAGTCTAAGGAAATTCTTTATTAGACTACATAACTACTTTTTATCAATTTGGAGCCTTTTTGCGGATGAGCTGAATTTAATATAGCGTTGGGGTGGAATCTGGATTGAGGCAGTCTGTAATTCTTATAGGGGTGACACTTTTAGTACTTCAGTACTAAAATCCAGATCAGGTCTAAGGACTGGTTTGTTACAATAGATCTGATGGATACATACTTTCATGTATCCATCCTTAGCTCACATGAAGTTCCTGAGGTTTGCTTTCAGGGCTGAAACTTACCAACACTGGGTCCTTACGTTCGGTCTTGCCCTCTCACCCCGCACCTTCACAAAGTGTGTGGATGCAGCATTTATCCCGCTAAGACTTCGGGGCATCTGCATTTTAAATTATATTGATGATTGGTTGATATTGGCTCAATAGGAGCAGCTGGCGGTCCGGCATCCAGATGTCCTTCTTGGAGGTGGGAGCTGGGGTTAAGGCTGAACGCCATAAAGAGTGTGCTTTCTCCATCACAGAGAACCACCTATTTAGGCATAGTACAAGGTTCCTAATGGTGTTGAATCCATCCATGCAGCCATCAAGAAAGTGAAAGAAGGCCAGCCACTCACTGTAAACAGTTTCAAACACTGCTGGGTCTGATGGCAGCAGCACCAATGTGGTCCCACTTGGGCTAATGTACATGAGACCCCTCATTGTACAAGCTGGCACGTCAGAGCATATATCCCAGGCACCTTAAACGAGGGAGCAGAAGTCCTTTCGTGACAAGGGCCAAGGCCCTTGGAATGGCAACTCCACCAGGATGTGGTAGGGCAAATCTGGGAGAGATTTCACAGAGCACAGGTGGACCTGTTTGCAACACAAGATACATCACACTGTTCCCTCTGGTTCTCCCTAACACCCCCAAACCCTCTATGGCTGAGGCCCCGCCTGACAACTTTCCCCCTGTCACCCCACAGTATGTCCCCCTGTATGCCTTTCCCCCTGTTGCCCCACAGTGCCCAGGCAGGCATGTTTTTTTCCCTTACTGGGAGAATACTCTCAGCAGGGATCTTCTCTGTTAGAGGGCACAGTAATTCACAGTAATTTTCTCTGTCAGGGGGCAGGTGGCACAGTAATTCACCCCCGCCCAGAGCTGTGGAGGCTATGGCTGTGGCCCCTAAGGGGGCACAGCTCCTAGCCGCCGGTGTCTCCACCAAGGTCTTCAAGGTCTTCAATCCAGATCTCCCATCATGAGGAGGACGTGTGCTGTGAGGTTGCGCCTGTTCACGGCATGGTGTGAACAACACCGCTTAGATCCAGTTAGCTGCCTGGTCGTCCCAGTGCTGGAATTCCTTCAAGAACAGTTCGCCAAAGGGTTGGCTTCTTCCACCCTGAAGGTTTACGTGCCTGCCATTGCAGCCTGTCATGACCCCCATTGTGGGGCTGTCGCTGGGTAATAACCCATTGGTGAACTGCTTTCTCCATGGTACCCAGAGGCTGAGGCCTCGGTACGATCTAGAGTGCCCCGCATGCTCCAGGCATTCTTCCCTGCTCCTTTTCAGGCCCTAGACCAGAAGAAGCTTAACCGACTGTGTCCAGTGCGAGCATTAGACATTTACGTCCACAAAACGAAACTGTGGAGAAGGTTGGAGCAGCTGTTCATCTGCACTAGAAGGAAAGGTCTCCCTGCGAACAAGCAGACGCCCAGCCTCTAATGCTTTGTCCTTTGTCCTTTGAAGTTTTCCTCCAAGACATCTGCAATGCTGCGGGCTGGTCCACCCAGCTGACATTTTTGTCAGGTTTTATAGCCTTAACCTTAGAGCCACTCCTGGCTCCTCTATCCTTCAGCCTAGCTGTGCCCATCCACACTAGGCAGGGATTGGTCAGTCAGGCGTTATTAGACTCTTGTTCCCAAAGTGTTGTTAACGCAGCTCGAGTTCCTTAAAGGGAACGTCTCCAGGTTATGTATGTAAACATGGTTCCCTGAGGGAACAAGACGCTGCATGCCACACTGCCTGTATCATTGCAGTGCTTCCTTTACTTTTCAGAAGCTAGTGCTGGTTTCACTCCATGGGTTTTTAATAGCTTCCTGGTCATGACATCACCCCGGCAGTGACGCCGCACTTTGCATTGGACTGATTACACACGTGATTTTTAGCATGGACAATGCGGGAGCATTCCCCTTGTTTCCATGGGGAACCATGGTTACCTACGTAACCTGGAGACGATTTTTTCAGCACATATCACAGATGCTTGTTTGCATTGAGAAATCTTTAGGCCAAGCAATTATCTACAACTCTTTGCCATGGTCCTTTATTCTTGAACTGTTATCATTTTTGCATTGTGGCAGGGCATTCTGCTAAAGAAGGCTACTGCCATTGTGGGTGATTTGTTATTTGACAGGGGTCACCATAGTTACTTCAATGCACTCAGTGTCCTAACACCTTTGTTTTAAAGTCAGCATTAAATTTTTAAACAATTTATGCTACAGTAGCTCTTCTGTGTAATCAAACCAGATAGGCTAGCTTTTGCTCCCTGCGTCTATCAGTGAGCCTTAAGTAGCTGTGAGCTGGTTCTTCTTTCGACCACTTTTGGTTGGTACTAAACAAAAAAACCCTGCTGTTTTGTGTCATCTGAAACAGTTTTATTGACATTTATTGTCTTATAATAATTTGATTAGTAGTAGTGTTATTAGTATCATAATTACTTGCTAAAGCTTAATTGAAACTGACTTCTGCTATCAACTCTCATGTGTCTAGTTTCAGAGGGATAAATTGATCTCAACACATTTGCACCGAATAATAGGGGAGCAGCAGCCCTAAATCCAGCTGTGATCTTATTCTACTTGTGTAATAAAAAAAGAGTTGATGATGTTCTGTATGTAATGACACATCAAGGGTCTGGTTCATATTTATTAGGCACAAGTCAGTTCTTTGTTTTTATTTGAACTGGATAAAATAAGTGCCCTATTCATAATGACATGGGGTGACATAAATAGTGCAATTCCACAAAATTAGACCAAAGGAAATTGGACAAGATTTTCAAATCATTGTTTCAGGACAACAATCTGGCTTTTGAATGCTCTAAAATAACATCTCAGTGGGTGGTAATGTTAGTGCAACCAAAGTGGGTTTGAAAACCCCACTCTGGCAGCAGATTGTTTTTACAACCCCTGTTGTGCAACTTCAGCCATGTCAATGCAGATGCATTCCTTTCTGACCATGAACACAGGAATAAAAGTGGCACATATCCAAAATCATTAGCAACATGCAGTGTTGCAACAATACATAACAAGAAAGTACAGGTATACATGTGTCTGCATGAATGTAGTCATATGTCTGACACCCCAGGCATAAAAAAAATATATACGCCTCACCGCAATATGCTGATAGGAGTTGTTCATCATGGCAATCAGCATGTTGAGAAGCACTACCAGAGAAATAATGTTATAGGTTCCAAACATGGTGGCTCCAACAAACTCTGTGAACTGATGTCCTGGGTCAACATTGGTCACATAGAGACTGATAAGGCCAAATATGGACCAGAACAAAGACTGGAGGGTTTCAAATAACCTGGAATGTTGCAAAAGAAATTGAATCAAAGGAGACGATTTACTTCTAGCATGGAGCGCAGATTATTTTTGAACACACAGTGAATTGAGACATGCTGTCACTCACGTAGAGAATGCATTATTCTGTTGTACACAGCGAATTCCCTTGCAATTCCCTGTTTTGTTTGAAGCATCAGTCTCATAATAAAAGTAAAGCTGGTTGAGGCCATTCGCAAAGGCTAGTAGCACTAGGCAGTAGATAAAGAGGAATTTAAGAATGTCCAATAGCATGCGGCCCAGAGAGATTTGCAGCGGTCCCAGATGGGAGTTAGCTGTAAAAAGTGAGATCAAGCGCAAAGAACTAAAGATGTTGGCAATGGCGAATAGTGCCTCTGCTACCAGTGTAGGATGCCACATCTCCCAATCATTCCTGGGCTTGAAATCACTGTACTGGAAAGAAAAGTAGGAAAACATTAATCCTATAATGGATCTTTTAAACCTTGTATTTCTTCTTTAATGTAATAACCAATTTACTATAAATCCAAGAAAAAAGTTTGGTTATAGTGCAATTTTCAATTATTTATTTTACCTTTGTGAAGGCTACAATCTTTAGAGAGATTGTTGCTAGATATAGAGAATTCATGACAAAATCCATGAGGTTCCACCAATCGTGTATATAATCTTGAAAGCCGCCATCCCACATCTGTTTGATCTCAGCCCAGATAAAACCTACAAACAATAAAGTTAAAAATAAATATATCATTTTTGCAGCTCACAAGATATCATACCCATTTAATGTTTCTAACACTTCATCTGCATTTCTTCCCACTCATGTTAACAGCTTTGTACACAATGCCACTCTGTGCCAGAAATCTCTAATTTGTTTTGTATTTTCAAGATATATTTAACTAAAGAACTTGGTATGAGTTACCGAGCACCCATGGCAGTATCATCCATTCTACAGTGGTGGGAGCGGGACCCTGCCGATCCGACTCAGTGGTGACAACATGCTGGGAGGCCAGAAGAAGGAGGAAGAGGAAGGTCAGGTAAGAAGCAGTGTGGCAGATGAACTTGATGAAGGGTTTACGGATAAAAAGGCCATAGTGACTCTTGGGAGCTATGAGATAGAAGATGGAGAAGAGAGGGAACAGGAGGCCGATGAAAATACATGTGACGAGCTTGCCGGCCCAGTGGCGCCTCCTCCAACCTGGAAACTCGTCATACCAGCGGGATGCTAGGAGCTGCTGACAGTTTGGCTGTGCTACAAACTAAGCAATCACAGAAGAAAGAAAAAAAACAATTTTTTTGTATACATTTACAGTGCAAGTCAAGTTTAATGTGCCTGGACTATATATATATATATATATATATAGTATCTTTTGAAGAGGTATTCTCAAATTGTATTTTTTAGATATGGACTTCATTGTGGTATTAAATGACTATTGTGAACAGTCCCTATTCTTTTGAAATATAAGAAAATTAAAAGCACAACACACAAAAATAATCATATGGGATCAATATTTTCCAAATCTAATTTCTTTGCCATGATTAAAGAAAAAAAGAATTCCCTGCCTATCACTTTTATCCTGATAAAATTGATCTTTCAACCATTAGACCTTTTGTAGTTTGTGCCATTTATAAACGCTAAAGCCTGTCTAAGAAAATCCATGCTATGCAAGAAACAAAATGACTCATAGCGACTCCAGCTTGATCAGTCTGTTTTTCATCAGATGGCATAAAAATCAAATTGCTGGATCAGCTTTCTACATGTTTGTGCAGTCATGTGCACAGCACATTAGGCACTGCTGATATGACTAACAATGTCCTGACAAGACATCATACACTCAGACAGTGCTCTTGCATTAACAAGTGCTTGTGCTGTAATTTGTGTGTAAAGAGGACTTCTCTATCAACTTAAATATACATTATATATATATATATATATATATATATATATAGGAAGGCTTTGGACTGTCTTTTTTGAAATATTACAGACATCACTGTTGTTAGATCTTCATGCAATAGAAAAAACAGTGCCCTGAGTGATGTAATGGAATTTGTGATCTGTGTCATGTTAGTCAGCTCCTTCCACGGTTGCATGGAAAGCAATTGTGAAACTGTAATGTTTACTATTACTATTGACAAGAATAACATCTGTGACAGATTGCCGGAAAGCATGTTTGTTATATTTTCTTTGCAAGGTATATCCTCCGAAATGAATGATTGTGCATATTTTATATGAATAATGCTGTGCCAACATATAACACTGTAAAAAAAAAAAAATTTTAAACAAAAAAAACATTCTTTCTTTAAGGATGTCAGCTAGGGAATGTTTACTGTTCACACACAAACACACCCCCTCTCTTTCTTTGCACTTTTGTTGGCTCATCTTTTTATTCCTTTGCAAATCTTGCCTTTTTATTCTTATTGCTGATGAGTCGTTTACATCTAATAGCATGTTCTCTAAATTTCTGCTCATGAAGTCTTATTTAAATAGTGGATGCCTTCATTCCTCTCCTATAGAATCTATGTGGAATGTTATTGACGATTGTTTGCGAGTTTTTCTTCACAGCTCTCACAATGTGTCTGTCATCATCGCTTGCTATTTTCCATTGCTGACCTTTTCCATGTTCCATGTTTCCAGGTTGTTAGTACAGCAATTCTTTCTGTCAGGATACTGCAAATTAGCTATACATTTTCCCTCTTTTCTAGGCTTCAAAATAGCTTGTTTTTTTTTTACGATTGACACCTCGCTGGTCTTCAAGTTGGTTTATCCTTGTTAACAGCAAATGCATTCTTCACAGGTGAAACTTAGTACTAGGTAATACATTCTGAAATTATTGTCTCATATGCATCTGTTGATCACAAATTTGATTAAATAGGATGCAAAACTAAAAGTAAAGATGCAGCCAATTAAATTGTAATGTACCAATACAGCTGAATTACAGATCCTTTTTACAAATTTTGCTCTGCCCTTGTGTTTGATTTCTAAGACTTCATGTAAGATATTAGGTAAACATAAGCATTGTAAGGAAATTACAGCTAGTTGGACTATTTCATACAATGACAAATACAGCAACCTCCCAGTGATTCCATCTATGGCCAATATGTTTAATTTTGAGATGCCAGTCATATGCCCATTCAAATACAGTGAAATCGTGTGTCTTGCATCTCATAATAGTGAATGTTTTAAAAGCCGTTCTGTAAGCGGTAATCTTTCATTCTCTCTCTTTAAATTGGCTACAAAAACTGAACGCCTAACAGACCCTAAAAGATGCACAAGCTTCAATGGCTGTCTCTGAGCTATATGTTGGGGCTATCAGAGTTGATTTTAATAAATGCTGCGCTGTCTGCTGTAAAAGAGTTAATGAATGAACAAACAGCCCAATATTACAGTGAGATATTTTTCAATTATTTCAATAAAACGGCAAGATGGATAAATAATAGATACTTTGGAAAACGCTCCACTGCCAATGAAATTGAGAAAAGCTGGGCTTCTTGCATAGTCTTAATGCAATTGCCTAGGGACAACACACACATGCTGCGCTGTCTGCTGTAAAAGAGTTAATGAATGAACAAACAGCCCAATATTACAGTGAGATATTTTTCAATTATTTCAATAAAACGGCAAGATGGATAAATAATAGATACTTTGGAAAACGCTCCACTGCCAATGAAATTGAGAAAAGCTGGGCTTCTTGCATAGTCTTAATGCAATTGCCTAGGGACAACACACACACACACACACACACACACACACACAGAGGCAGAATGTTGACACTTAAACTGTGTCAATAAAGATGATAATCTCTAGTTTAGCTTGTCTGAGGTGGGCCTTGAGCTGACAGACTTCCATGGTTGCCAAAAGAAACTCAACCCAAAAAAGTTCTTATGCTTATGCTTCGATAGGGATTTCCAATAATCATTGTTCCCATAGTAACAGAGATTGTGCACTGATCCTGGGACAGCTTCATTGTTCTCCCTTATCTGATATTAGCATAGCTCAGCATGCCTGACTGCTCTGATAGGGAGTTAATACCGGTCTTATAAGCCTTGGTGAAATTACTGATTATAATGAGCATTTCTACAATTACCTTTTAGCTGAAGGTAATGAAGCAAGTTTATTAAGTTAAGATGAATAGATTGATATGGGTGAGAGCATCTTTGTCATATTTATAGAAATATGTTCATTAGTCTTAGAAGCTCTACATCTTATACTGAGCTTAGTGTGTGTGTGTGTGTGTGTGTGTGTGTGTGTGTGTGTGTGTGTGTGTGTGTGTGTGTGGCATAACACGGAATATATTAATATAATTTTGATTAAGCCCGTTTTCCAATGGGATTTGTGGATTTTTATTTTATTTAATTTTTTTTAAAGCCAGGTGAGAATAATGGCCATAGAGGAATGAATGATAAAAGTGTAAAAATGTTGTTGAAGTATTAAGAATGAGCAGATTAACTACTATGTTTGTGCCATCTTTTAATATGTTTGTGGTTTTTACATTATGTAGATTTGCCTCACATTTTTTAAAATTCTGTTTAAGGTTATTGCCAAATGTCTGACAATGCTAGATCTCAAGGCTGCAGTGTGTTTCTTGTGCACAAGGGGGCAATATAGTTTTATAGAGATTCATGTAAAGTAACATTAATGACAGGTTTTATAAACAGAACATTTGAGAGTTGAAAGGAGAATGTGTTTGGAAATATAAAACATAAGATTATACTTCAAACTCAGTTTACTCTGTATATAACTTCAGTTCAAAATGCACACTATAAGCAGCTAGGACAACACTGGGTAGTGAAGCCTTCCTTTTCTACTCGGGACATGTGTTTTTAGGCATGACCACCTAAAAGCATGTCATTGAGTAGATAAATTGCTATAAATTGCTTTAAATGAGAGACAGTCAGACATTTATTGCTGAGAAGTTGGCAGAAGAGGAGAGCATAAGCACATAACTGAGATTTATAATGGGCTCAGCCAATCAAACCTTTTTTATAATAGTATAATAATAATATAATATAATAATAACATTCTTTATCTTGTTTAATACAGATTGATATATTATATCATACTAATATATATTATATTTATTAGTATTATCACCTCCTTTTGATGGTACTTGATGGCCAGTTTGAGCCTGGCAAGATCGCTGTTGTTGCCCTCATCCTCCAGCAGATTAATGTCGTCTCGGTAATTGAGTATGAGCTCCAGTTCCCGGGAGCTGCGTGTCTGGTCCAGCAGGTCCTTGGCAAATTGTTTGCACTGGTGCGATAACTCCTCGTATTCTGCCTTAAACTCGTTCTCCACCTTGCTTAGCTCCTGCAGCTCCCAGCTGAGGCGGAAAGCTGTGAGGAATGGGTCCTCACTGGACAAGGCGATCAGTGATGGGCTGGACAGTGCACGGTAAATGTTAAGACGAGAGCGCGAGTGGCGCAGACTATCCACATCGGAGCCAGATACACACTCCACACAGTTGCAGCGCACCTCGTGTGGCTGGGGCACAGAGACACCCTTTTGCACCAGAAGCTTAATGATCTCATAGTTGTTGGTGTGAGCAGCCAGAATAATCGGTGTTATGTCAGGGGTGAAGTCAGAAAACTGTTTGTCCAGCAGAATAGGAGGCACCTGAAAGATAAAATTGGTATAGTGTTATTTATTTGGAATGTCAAATTTTAATTTAAAATTAATAAACACTAAACTGAACTCTTTGGCTTCCAGATTACCAAAAAAAAGGTTAGTGCAAATAAGACGAACGTTGTCTTTTGTATAAAAATGACCTAACCTGACAAAAAAACTGCATTACAGAGTGAACAGGAGGTTCATTATTTCTAAACATGAATCATCATTATATTATATATTAGATATCTTTTTTGCAAAACCACTTTTGGTTTTAGTGAAAAAAGAGCAACTTTGCAACAAGTGCCTCAAAATAATGTAAAATAGTGTAAAATGCAATTGCATCTGTACACTAAGTGGCAACCTTGGTGTATAGTAAGTGAAGACAAAGTATGGTATGGTAAAGTATGTGAAGGCACATCACATCATTGGTGAGAAACCCTGCTGTGTTTAATTGCCTGAGATTTTACATCCGGAGGTGTCAGAAACGAATTGCATGTGTGAAGCCGGAGTGCCAGGCTGTGTCAGAGCTATTTCAGTATTTACCTTGCAAGCCTTCTATAATCAGACAACAGCAAGACAACCAAAATCTAGTATAGCAAAGTATCACTGAGCTGGAGAAAGCAACATCCAGATGGAAAAGTTACTTTGTGTCAGGTTCTTTTTGCAAAACACATGCCAAATGTGTGGCATGTGATGAAATATAGAATTCCAATCATTACAAAATAAAAGGAGCAAACAATATGTTCACCTCAAGTTACATAAAAAATTAAATTGGTACATCAGGGGTCATATATGTTAGGGCTGTCAATCTAAATATTACATCTAAATCGCATGATTGTCATAAATTGTCATAACTTAATTGAACATTTTTATCTTGTACTTTAAATTCTTACTTTTTAAACTTTTTAATAATTTAGTCAACATGGACATGGACAAATATGGGTGCTTTATGAAAATGTATGTGTATTATTAGTAAAACCAAACCAAAAAACTAAATCTTCTTTTAAAGGTTTAAAAGTAATTACAGTGTTTTAAAATACGTAAAAATCATCCGGACAAAACGGAACTTTGGTGTCTGCTATGTTTCTGCACGGATGGTTTTAATTGCTGGATGTATATATATATATATATATATATATA
>MU537915.1:1875148-1908838 GCA_024362625.1 Silurus asotus | reverse complement strand
ATTTCAGCAACCTTTCAAGGCTAATGGGATTATTATTAATTAATGAAAAACAATCACTCAAATTACCATCATGTTCCTTTTAGAATTTGGAAGAAAAAATTTAATATACTGTGCATATCATTAACAAAAAAGAACCTTCAAGTGGAAAGAAGGAACAGAAACTATTATGTTATTAAAGGCTTTCCACCAAGAGACATCACAAAAACCTCTTTTGAAACAGACATCATTTTGTCAGTATCTGTAGCTCGTACCTGCATCCCTCCACTGGGCTTCTTGTGGTTGAGCAGTAGCTCCACAGCACCCACCACCTCTTTGCGTATGGCATGAAGTAACGCGTCACCCACATATACGTTAAAACTGAGCAGGAGTTCGATGATCTCCAGGTTCTCATTCTCGATTCCGATAAGCAGGGCTGTGCGGCCAAGTGGATCGATGCAGTTAATGTTGATTTTGAAGTAGATCTCAGCCTCCTCCAGGGCTTGCTTCACACTGGCATAGTCACCCTTCTCTACAGCAGTCAGGTAGGCCTTCTCTAGAGGGGACAGCTCCGACTCAGCCCGCACAATCCGCAGAGGGATGCGGTCTCGATATGAGGAGTTATCAGTACGGCGGTAATACAGCTGGGACATCGCTGCTAGGCCATGTTACACTAAGGCTGCATAAAAAGGAGCAAGTTTATATGGAAAGGTTTTGAGAGGTTAAAAAAAAGAAGAGACAGGGCATATTAAACCCGACAAGATGTACAATTACATGCAATTTTCACAGTCAGTCTGCTCCGTTTTATCTAATTATGCTGTCTAGTTTAGCCTGATTCTGCTGCTATTGTCTGTATAGTGTGCAATGTGTTCTGTGATTTTATTGTATTGTGCTCCACTTATCACTCTGCTGAAGTTGCAGTTTTGGACATGACACATTACTTTATTTTTAATCATGTGAAGGTATAAGTGTACACGGTGGGTAAGATAAAAACAGACTTGATTTTAGATGCAAATGCAGCAGGACAGCTCAATAGATTGTGGGCATTGAAGGTTGGGATAGTACATTAAAGACGAGCAGCTTTTAGTGTTGTCATTAGCGCTACAATGAACCCATTATAGTTCAGTCTCAGGCTTCAATAACAGACTAATTCATAGAAGAAGCACTTTTCGTGTTTGTGATTTTGTTGTTTTTGGGGGAGGGTTTTGTATTAAATGGAAACATCTTCCACAAAATGTGGGGCATGACTGAACACAAAGGTTATTATGCCCAATAATTGCCTAGTCAATCAGACAAAGAATCTTATTTTAATTATAAAATTACAGTTCAAAAGTTTATTATAATAAATATATAATCACATACCAGTCTATTTTTATTTTTCAACCTCTTATTTGAGCTAATTTATTAATGAGTATGTTTATTTATTAGTCTATGTCCTATCCACCTGATGTTCCTTTTTCCTTACTGTGATGACTTTCATGGTGGTAGCAATGTTAATTTCATACTCAATTACACAAGTACAATATTTGACCCTAAATGGCTTAGAAGCAATTTTCCCAAAACAAAACCATGAACATGTGACAGACAGTTAATTTTAAATCATTTCAACTACAATGAGAAATAACTGATATAATTGCATCAATTATAGATATTGGCAATATTTTGCAAGATAACACTCATCTTAATAAAAAATCTAAACTCTGACTTTAAAACCTGCAGGTTTGTCTAAACTGGCAATGAATGCAGAAGTGGTTCTTATTTTTCCACAAATGCTTCTACTTTTGTTCGCATATTAGCCAACAAACTTTTGTGTTTATATTCATATATTCATAAATGCAATTAGAACAAAATATAGAAGCATTCGACAAATAATCCTGCTCTAGTGCAGGTCTAAGAGCTTCTGTACCCATTAACCAATACATTGAAATGTGCATAGACAAATGGCAAATGCAGTACTGTATATACATACAGAATAAATACATGCATGCATACAAATTAAAATGACCAAACAATTGCCATACATAAAATACCAATGCCCATTAGAAGAGCTTCAACGTGTCTTGGCATAAATTCTAAATCTCTGAAACTGTACTGAAAGGAAAATAGTATTTAATTGTTTTTTTTTATATTGGGAGTGCAGAGTCATTTCTAAATTTCCCACAGGGGTTCAAGGCCATCGAATATTAAAACATTTTCATACACTTGTGCCCTGTGGTAGGGGACATCCTAAAAGATCTCCCCTAAGAGAAACATTTCAAAATAGGATAAAGATGATTAGTCAGAATGTTTTATTCATTTGCAATGAATTGTAGATGCATTTGTTTATTTTATATGTTTACTGAATCCAAATATGTGACCATCATGACCATATATTAGGCTATCCCAAACCGTAGTCACAAAGCACAAGAATTGTTTTAAATGGCTTTGTATATTATGCTGTTGTATCAAGATTTCCCTTCACTGGTGGGGGCCCCACACTATTCCAGCATGACAATGACCCTGTGAACAAAGCGAAGTCAATGAAGACATGGTTAGTCAAAGCTGGCATGGAAGTGTAAGGTCTGCAGGAAGAATTGACCCCAAACCCCACTGAATAGCTTCTGGGTGAATCTGAATGCGGACTATGTGCTCGGCCATTTTGCCTGACATTAGTCACAAATGCATTTAAAGCTGAATGATCAAATCCCTACTGACACGTTCCAATCTTGTAAGAGACTATCCAGAAGAGTGGAGGTTATTAGCTTATTACATCAGCTAAGGGGTGTGGGGCTTCTGTGTGGGGTAGGGGGGAAGTTAAATTCTAAAACGGATGTTCAACATGTGAAACATTATTTCAGGAATAAATGCTGAAAGTCGGAAAAATGTAATTATCCCAGTGTTGCTGATTATGAAAAAGACCATATACTAACTAGATGAAATTACCATATCTTTGGTTGTCACTCAGGATTACACTGTAAGTGTGGTACATCATGTTGCTGTCACACATACTGTCCTTGCCAAATAAGCTGTCATTGATAGGACAGGACTTAAACATATTCTATACAAACGAATGCAGTGCACTGTAATAGTGCTGCTGTCAGAATCTCCAGCACTTGTGCACAATGTTGTTTATATAGCAATTGGGAATGTATGGCATGCTATTAATAAATGAGTGAAATTTTGAGCTGTTGCTTTAAATATGCAAAAAGAAAGAATGAAAACAATAATAAACAGTAAATAAGGAGAGCAGGAGTAACATTTATATGAAGTTTCTAAAGGTCACATTATAATTAATTATTGCAGTTCATTAAAATCGTCAAACAAACAAAGCATTTGTCTTTTTTTTTTTCTTTTTTTGTAAGTTCCCTCTGTAGGAGACTTTGCAGACATGTCTGTAACAGGATATTTGTCTTTCAGCTACTTTAACTGGTACAGCTGATGTTTTCTTTGCCTCTCCAGGGGACTGTGCATGCCATATGCAGGAAAAAATCCTAAAATAAGAAACACAGCACCTTGGACCTTTGGTGTATAATGAGCAGATAACATATATAAATATATCATGGTTTGGATCATGCGCCTTAGAAACTCTTCCAGAGTTATCTACTGATCTTGGGGGTGTCGGTTTTTTGGTAAAACGATATTTTTTTTTCGATATTTAATAGGTTAGATTTGTAGAAAGCATTTCATGCCTGTTGTCGTTTGTGTTTCTCTCAGGAACAGACTGATGCGGGGTTTGGAGGGGAGACACGAGTCAGTACGCACTGCACTGCGCTTTAGCTCGCTGAAGACTTGATGGTGTTTTTTTACGCTTCCGTGGTTCGTGTCGAAAAAAAAAAGAAAAAAAAGAAAAGACTTTAGACTATTCATTCATTTACTTTGATTTACATCTAAATAGGCAATGCACCATGGAGTCAATGTGCTTTGTTGTTCTTGAGAAGGAAAAAAACGTTAACGCAGAAGCTTACCTGGAGGTTTTTAGTCGCTGAGAATAATCCCGGCGCATATAAACTCATCAGCAAAGGCGCACAACAGGTGCTCATAAGTGAAGCACTTCTGGGAACCGCTGGGCAGAGAAAGGAGCGACGAGATGTGGAGAAAGCGATGCACTTCCAAGTCCTGACATCGGGGAAAAAAGCACCGATGTGCGCCGTCACACCATGTTCATCCAGTGATTACTGCGATTACTGTGCGACAGTCCCACCGTTCTCTCATCTCCGTCACTTCAGCAGATTTTTGTTAATAAACGCAATATTTCGAAACTGGAAAAGAACGAACATGTTGCAAAAAATAAAGCAGGTAGGGTCCTCAGCATGATATGCAAGCTGTCTTCCTGGTGGTCTGCATGCGTAAACTTCAGTTTAAATCCAGTTTAGTGCGCCTGCACTCAGCTTGGAGTGAGACGCAGAGCTGTGCTCACACATACATACATACATACACACACACACACACACACACACACACACACACTCTCTCTCTCTCTCTCTCTCTCTCTCTCTCTCTCTCTCTCTCTCTCTCTCTCTTTCTCTCTCTTTCGCTCTCTCTCTAGCTCAGTCTCTGAGGATATTACACCAGCCTGACCCTCTATACCTGTCTATCAAAATAGTTGATGAGAGATTTAACACAGGGAATCCCATACTGTCAGTTCCTCATTGCAGCAAAGATTGGGCCTTGAGCATCTTCACTCCAAAGCATGTCTTGCACACATGTCTTGCTTACTCCCACACTCATGGTAAAAGCAGTGCATCTGTGACCTGATTTTTCTTTTATTTACAAACTGACTGGAGTCTCTCCATCGCCCCAATTTTAGTCACAACAGCCAGGTCGCAAATGACAAATCAAAGCAACACGCAATGAACGCTTCCTAGGCAAACTAGCAGCTGGGGCACTTATTTATTGATATAGCTTGAGTATTCACGTTTGCTGCCAGTGACAGCAGTTAATCTGTGGCTTAGGATATCTGTCATGGTGTAGACACTGTGTTCTGACTATAAACCCTCCATCATTTTCAGTACAAATGAGCAGGTAGAGTGTAAAGCAGAAGGCTGTAGAAATGGAAAAAAATTTATATTTACAAGAAAACAAACAAACAAAAAAAATTGGTAAGCCATTTTTAATGTCCATACAAACAATGGTCAACTAAAGGGTAAAAATGAATATATCTGAAGAGCAAGAAGTAAGAAAGAAAGCAAATAGTGTTTAATACATCATGCACTCAGGAGCCTTCTATTAGCACAAAGCAATAATCCCATTATTAGAGAGTAATGGAACACCAATGGAGGAAGCGATGCAAGAAATCCTAGAGAGGCCCCTTGGGATATATAGGATAAGCTATTAGCAGTGCTTCTTCTTGGTTTTGACATCTTCAGTTTGTTTTCTTTTGTGATCAAAAATCAATTTGTTACTGTAGCTATCCACACCCTCTGAAGAGTCAGTATTCTAATCACCAGCAGGGTGGTACAATCTGCAACAGATGTTGAGGCTTTCGTACAACCCCTATGTGGTAGCAGGGCGTCTTCTGCTGGAATGGTCTGATGTGTTGGTGCTACAAACAGACAGGAATATAAATGCACTCGTACATTCGTGACCACACACACACGCACGCACGCACGCACGCACGCACGCACACACACACACACACACAGCCAATCAGAAAAATAGCCTGATTGCATATGCTTGAACTCAACCTAGCGATTTGTCCATATACTGCAATCATGCATTAAATTATTCTGAAATGTAAAGAGTGTTAGTATTGGTCTGTTAGGCAGGGCCCAGTGAATTACAGGAGGGAGGTGGCAGGGAAGATCTGTGCACGAGTGGAGTAAAACGAGCACATTGAAGAGGTTCCCTGAGGCCACCGTGTCTACTAAATCCCCATTACTATCAGCAACACAGAGAGTTAGGGTAATTAAAATTGATCAGCTCTTATTCTTGGGAAAAGACACAGCCTGATTCCTTACTGTACTTAGAAGCACTTTAATATTAAAATTAATATAATTAAAGACAAACTAGTAGAAGAGAATAATATAGGAAACAGAAGAATGGAAGGAGAGCAGAATATTTAGCATGGGTAGAATGGGTTGCAAATACAGTAGATTGTAACAAAGTTTAGATGTTTTATCCCTGAGAAACAGTGATTAGGGAGCTACACTGATCTGTGACTATATGTATCAGCTTAAAGAGAAACAGGCAAAGTGGTTCACACTGATGAGTTCAAGCTAAATGGAAAAAACATAATTGGCAAGAAAATCTACTAGACCACACCAAGTACACCACAAAAAAACATTGCAGCCTAAAAGAGAAAGTAATAGAATCTGTTATATGATTATGAAAATCATTTTCACAAATAGGTTTTGTTAAAGTACAAACAAAACATTACCTTTGTCATAGAAAATATGGAAAAGCTACTTCCCATGGACCAACACATACCAAACTTGTTACAGTAAAATGGAGCTATAAATGATCATCACTTTGTACTATATCAAAGATTGGCTTAAATTCACAAGATCTGAAACCATGTGTGTGCCCATTTTATTTGCCACAAAGATGGAAGCAAACAATTGCCTGCCAGTACTGTATGTCAGTGCCCAATTTGCACAAAGAAAAGGTATAGGCTTGTTTTTGACAAACACTTGGATGTCATACAGAAAGCTCCGACCTAAACCCCACTGAACACCCTCGGGAGAAAACTAAAACACTGACTCATTCCTAAGTCAACATCATTGAATGACCTTACTAATGCGTTTGTGGCTGGATGAACAAATCCCCTGTGACACGTTCAAGCAGAATGAAAGCTAGTAGTGTGGCAAAAAGTTCAAATGAACTGCATAATATGCACGGCTTTTTAACAGATCATTCCAAAGGTGCTTTTAAATTTGACCTACACATTGATCTCAGGGGTTATTTCATATCTATTTTTTTTCAAGTTAAGTGCCAAAGCAACAGGTCTATGCCTTTTGATTTGTCTCCCAGATATAGATAGAATACTAAATATCGTTTGAAAAAAGTCTAACTATGAAATTATTACTATTATTATTATTCATTTTTTTAAATAAATATAAGCCCTTTTCTATTTATTTGTTATTTTATGTCAACTACTGTCTTTATGACTTTGATTTTAATGTGACATAAATCCTATTTGCTCATTTCCTGAATTTCCACTTTCTTTGGATATACAGGATGCATTAATCTAACAGACAACAAATGTACATTAGCCTGAGCCTCTTGCACTGATTACCAGTAGAGATAGATTTCACTCAGATTTTCCTACCAGTCTCCATTTATAAACAGGAAAGCATTTGTAATGTTTTCTCATTAGCGTTTGAAGAAGCAATAGATTGCTAGCGGTTAACGGTAAGTCCTCTTTCACAGCCAGCCAGGAATGGGCCCAGCAGCCTCTCAAAAACAATTTCTATTTAATTAAAGTAGATCAGACATTTTGTATCTTGAACTGAAATTTGCAATTCCGATTACATATCATACTGATATCTACTTTTGTATTTTTCAAATATGTTTCTCACCCATACCAGCATTTACACCTGATCCAACACATGCCACCGTGTCAGTGTAGGAACTTCTTGTTAGTGCAGCCACAAGTATAGTTCAGTGCCCTGGGAACTCGCTAACCTAGATTTCAAAATCCTACTTTAATCAAACATCGGAATTTCTGCATTTGCCATGTAATGTAGCAGACAAACCTGTCACAGAAATATACTGCTATGCTCTTTCGTAATGATTGCAAAACATCAGTATATAATCCAGAATGCCAGTTAATCTTGGCAAATTGTAGAATCAAGGAGATTTACAACTGTACAAACCCAATGATTTCCCATAGTGCATTTGACATCTGTACTGTACTTTCGCAACATTATGTAGCATTTAGAATTTGTTAATAATACTGATTAAGAGAGGTTGGTTTGAAAGAGGCAAATGTAGAGGGCAGAGTAGTATGCAGATGGAGAATCCGCTGTGGCGACCCCTAACGGGAGCAGCTGAAATAATAATAATAAGAGGACTGATTAAGAGAGGGCAATTTTAGGTCATATCCAATGGTCTGGGCTTATAATTTTATGTTATATCAGAATAGCCTTTATATGATAAGACATTGATTATAATTATTATATGATCACACACAACTGTCACATATCCTATAACAATTTATTCGAGTTGGTAAAATCATGTTTCCTGTCAGGATTCCCAAGAAGCATTGGCATGAGGAAATCCACATTTCATGATCTATCAGTATATGAAGAACGGGAAATCTCATTACAGCATCAATGTGTAGGCAATAATAATATATTGCCATGCAGTTTTAAGGTTCATTTCACAATATACTGCCATCCATTATTTTTGATCACTGTCAAAATAGTGTGGCTGCCAATATCATAGCCATAATATTGCATCTGAACTTCTAGACTCTGATCATAGTTCACAGATTTATTGAAAGTATGCATTGTATAGTATGTGTTTTTCAGATATTTAAATACAACTTCATTATTACAGTTACATTATCATACAGATTTAGCTTTTTATTTTCTCTACCGTTTGTTTACCTACATATCACCCTACTTTTGTTTGGAGATCTCACCACTAGGAAATCACTCACTGAGGATGGCTTCACATGGACGCCCTAAAGATTAATGAGATTATTCTGTATAATAGCACTTAGATACCACAAAGTTGGCTTTGGACTATATTTTCAATTGACAGACTTAAGTCCCCATCAGTGAACAGTTACTTCAACAGAAATAGACTTTATGCAACATTTCTAATAAATTTCCTGGTAAAAAAATAAATGACCCCAAAATTATTTATAATCACAATATCGGGTGTCACCCCAATGTGAATTGGTTCCTTTTTGAGTATTGTTACTCCCAAGGTTTCTTTTTCAATTGTCTATTTTCTTACCATTGTCCCCTCTTTCTTTCTATTGAGGAAAACATTTACAGGATAACATTTAACATCTATATCCAAAATCTCATTTTTTTGTAAAGCTGCTTAGAGAGACTATGTCGATCAATAAAGGTGTTACACAAATAATATTGAACTAAATTATTTAAAAAAAAGGTTTATAGGCTGATGTTTACCCTCAGCAGCCATAAGTTTTAAACAAAAACCTAAAATATGACAATGTTTTATTATTTAAAATTGTATGGTTTTAATATGATTTTTTTTATTGGGTGTTGTCAATGTCACGAACTATGTTTCTGCTTGTGTTTCCCAAAGAGTGTGTTCAGCTTATGCTTTCTGTTCGTGTTTAATCTTTGTTTTGTGTTGCATTGTGGTTGCGTATGTGTGTACTGATAATACATTTTTGCACTTAGACACACTTCCGATTCTTTATGTGAAATGTGCATTATACCATAGACTACTTATAATACATTTATTTTATTGTAAGTAATTTTTTTAATACCACATTAGAAGTGGTTACATTTTGGTTGGTAAACTTTCCAGGACCCAGGGTGAACTAAGTCAGAGCTGAAAAAGCAACTTGATGAAGATTGAGATCAGAAAGTACAAATTCCACCTTCTCATTAACGTTAATAAAAAAATTTAAAATATTTTTTATTCTGGACCTGTTGACTTTGTTACTGTTAAAAAAGAGTTGGCCTATTTCAAATGTTTAAATCTAGTTTGGGAACGGTCTGAATAAATATTTTTAACCTTGTATCTGTTTTTTGATAACCTGATTTTTTTATCACTTGTTTACTATTTTTGGGTTGCCAGATGGTCCTTGCACCTGCAGTTCTTAAGACCTGGATGCTATCACATTTCTTCTCCTTATGGTTGAAATAGCTACCATCTTTCTCTGTTTGTAGAAGACTAAATTAAGCCTGAGGTATTTCTGCCAATATTGAGATAGAAAAGTTAACTAATGTAAAAAAATTCAGAAATTTACAAATGCATTATACATAGTGAATTTTAATATATTTATGTGTCTATAATTCATATTTTGTGAATATGAATAATGTTATGAGTGTGTGAGTTGCTGTCTGCTAATATATTTATAAATATATTTTTGTTACTGTAAATGAGTATTTGGTAGATGATATAGAAAGCTAATGAGGTAATAATTTAAGTGGCCAAATAATTGTATTGGTTATAATAAAATATCTTTCTTATTAATTTGCTCATTTGTTTGTTAATTATTTGCATGCTTGCCTGCTTTTGTGTACACTAGCAGAGAGTACACAAATATAGTATACTAAGGAATTTTGTCAGAAATCTTCAGAACTCCACTCTGAAACGCACACAAAAACGCTTTAGTCCAATGTAAAATGCCATTATTTGAATAAATATCTTAATCATGAAGTAAACAACATCCATGAATATATTTACACCATACCAAAAAAACATTTTGCTTAAGAACCCGACATAGAAGCTATAAAGAAAAAGGATTATAATTTACAGTTTACCCAAGACATGGGGCATCATCATTTACAGGTTTTTTTAGTCACCATTTTATTAACCTTGATGGTTCTTGGAGTTTCAGAAAAAGCACAAACTGGGAGAACATCTTGACATTTTCTCTGATTTAGGTAATGAGAGTGGGCTGACTACAGACTGTCATTTGAGCAATGAGGGTCTTGTTCACCTGACCAGTGGGGCAGAATATATGAGCAAATCACAGAGAGAGAGAGGTGGGAAAAAAGGTGATGGAAAAAATAACCTCTCCAAGCCATATGTTGCCTAGGTTACAAAAGATGTGCGACATGTGTGATTTACAGTGTGAATAAAAGGCTTAAATGATGCGGGGTGGTGGTGGTGGTGGAGGGCTGGTGATTTTGGGTTGCACCTTGTGTGACAGATGTCATCTACCTGTGATCTATCTAAGCATCTAGTTCAGATCTTGCTAAGCTCTAGTGTGACTCACATATAATTGTGAAAAAAAAAATCTATCAGGGGCCCACCACACCCAGCCCTAATAAACATAGTAGAGCATAATTTAATAGTCAAATATGATTTATTTTAGCGTAATCTATAAACACATAAACAGGGGAATCATAGACTATACTGCCAGGGCAGGGCCACAATGCAATGTCCATGACCAGACAGTGACTACAACTATGTACATAACAGACATAGGAAAAATTAAGTAACATTAATCATTAAGGTATCCTCACTCAGCACTTTGTTGCAGTCAGGGTCACAGCTGATCTTGAGCTTATATGAAACCATCTAAAATTAGCGTAATTAGGAATGTTCTAGCATTTTTTTGACCCAGAATTCCCTACTGCCAAAAGAAGCTAGCTGTGATATCCCAGCTCCTGTTGCAAGTGATATTATGCAATTCCCAGTACTGTTAGTCCAAGCTCCAGAATTAGTTGTGACAGATAGGATGTGTCAGAGCATCTTAATTAATAAGCAGGTCTAAGAGGGTAACTGATATACAAGACATACACTGCCTGTGAAATGGCAGACAAGTCATAGTAAGATGATTTTGGATTAGGTCATTTTTGTAACAGGATTAAGCTCCTCAGAGGCTGATAGTGAGTCTTTTTGTAGGAATTAATATTGTGAAGCACACCAGCTGAGGGATCTGTGGAAGAAATTGGGTGGCAGTGTACATGCATATTCTGCAGCCATATTCTCATTTTCTGATGTGTAATAATATTAAAAGAAGACAATATGTGATTCAAATGAACCGCCCATATTAGAAAACTTCATAACATTCAAGGAAGGAAGCAGTGGGGTTATTGTACACTAATCAGGCATAAAATTATAACCACCTGCCTAATATTGTGTTGGCCCCCCTTTTGCTGCCAGTCCTGACCTGTCGCTAGTCCATTTATGACCCACACAGACCAGCCTTCAAAATTCCTTCGTCAAGCCATCATAATTTGACCCTTGTCAAACTCGCTCAAATCCTTTATGCTTGCCCATTTTGCTGTTTTTTTACACGTCAACATTAAGGACAAAATGTTCACTTGCTGCCTAATATATCCCACCCACTAATAGGTGCCATGATAAAGAGATAATCAGTGTTATTTACTTCACCTGTCAGTGGTCATAAAGTTATGCCTGATTAGTGTATATTGCTTTGCTGCTTTTTGACTCCATAATGCTTAAATCACATAAAAAAGCATCTGTGTTTTAACTACAAAACATTTCAGATATACAGTAAAAAAATTCAATATTTGTGTTTGAGTGGACAACTATTGACCCTATAGCAAGCTTTAATTACATGTGGGCATTGGGTTTTAGTGTATTAATCCTTTCAAGGTGTTTATCTTGGTTACAACAAAACATTAAAATTTGAAATGTGTCTCATGTGATTCTAATGGAGATACAACACACAGGTTATGTCAAAGCTGCTTACATTGTTTGTGTGACAGAATCAATATTCACATTACGCTGACACGGCTGTGGGCGACAGTAAGGCTTAATGTATTTGTGGATGGCTGTTATTTGGCAAATCTCTTATTATTATAAATAATAAAAAAAATTATAATAATAATTAATATGTCATTTGGCCGTAATCACAATCTTACAGTTTTTAGAAATGTTATTGATATTCAACTACTGGTAGTAGAATTCTATGTTATCCATTTAATAATGGAAAATAATCAAGGGAATGACTCTAAAACATTATAGCACAGGAATTAAGACCCAGTTTTAGTTTTGGAATTGAGTGATCTAAATCATAGACTGATATAATGATGCATCTCCGGGACTAACACTTGCCATTAAAATGGTTGCAGCAGGAGGCAGTCAAATGGAAAAAAAAAACCCTGAAACAATGGAGTAGTTTGTGCATAAAAAGGAGAGAGCTCCAGTGTTACAAATACGTAGTGTGTGAGGTGTTTGAAACATTCTGTAGCCGATAGCCCTGATTTCATTATTTTAAATCCACATAAAATGAGTCATGGAGAGCAGCAGGTACAACATCATTTCTATGGTCTTGTGCCACATATGACTCGAGAAGGCAACAAATAAGCTTTGCTTCAAGTGCCTCCCAGAGAGAGCACAGAAACAATGATAAACCAATTCTTGTGGTGAGTTAAATCACCAAGGCTTGTGTTGCTATGGAAGGTTCCCCATAGAAACAGGATTGCAAAGATTTACATTTCCAAAGCGTGAATTTCAGAAGCCTGTGGTTTGTAAATGTAAAAAAAAAAGTTGAGTATTGATATATAGATCTACATACATTTAAACATGACAAGGTCAAATAAGACCCCAAAAAGTAAATATTGCACTAGAGGAATACTGTGTTTTGTTTGGAGGTCAAGCCTCGGGTTCATTTGATTAGAGTTATCTTGACAAGTCCATGATAGAGACTAAATCAAGAATAATAATTTATTTGTTAGGTCTTACTGGACAATAATTTAGTAATAAGGCTTCTAGTACATTTGAGTAAAGTAAAATCCCAAAGATTAAAAAAATATTTAGTAACTCAAACGTACAAATACTAAGGAAAGAATATATCTGTTGATACTAATGATTCATCAAAAGTATTACCCCCCAAACTTATTTTCTCTATGGTAACTTTAATCTCATAATGATGCTTGATAGGTAGGGCTGCCATGCTGGGATGCTGCTATCATAATTGTTTACGGTAAATTATTATGTTTATAACATTCTCTCGAAAGCTGGAATTCATGTCTTATTAGAGGTATTACGAGAAAACCATTTTTTATGTCCTAAGTGCTAGAATGCTTAAACCCCTGGAAAATATATAAACTGTTTTAAGAGACTTCTAAACTTCCAAACATGAGTAAGCCTGGGAATTTAATCTAGGAAAGGTCAATTACAGTTTTTATTAGTACTTGAGCATTAAAGATAAAAGATTGGCTTGTAAGCTTTAAAGCATCTATAAAAGACTTGACAATCAGCCTTTACAATCAATTGTTATAAAACACAATTAAGATCCTCATCAGATTTTAACACCAGTTCCCCTTATGCTTTAAGTATGTTAAATATATGCTGTGACCATACACATAATTCTTTAAACTTTACATGTGCTTAAAGTGTTAGATCTTGAGGCATGGGGCATTTCAAAGCTTACTGTTCCAAAATTCTATTCCATTATGTTCCCCTTCTAACACTTGTCACTGAGTATAAATAACACCAAGATTTAAGAAATAAAATGAGAAATAGGTCATTTGTGCTTCAGTAACTAATAAACAGTGAAAACCAAGTTTTCACTGCTTTCAAGCTTTTTGTAATTACAACAAGACCTTAAGCTTTGAAAGGTTCCCCATGCTATTCTATAGCCCACACAACACACAGGTCCTGTCAATTTTGCACACATGGTATGAAAAAAAATCAATAAACAGATTGAGATGGCTGTGACTAGCTACAAGGCATGGTCTAGAATGACTTTGAGGATGGCTTAGCAGTGAAAAGGTTTATAAAAGTAGAATTGTGGCACTTTACTGGCACTTTCCCAACATGACATTTTCTAACATTTGTAGTGGAACTGTTTCCAACTGTGGCAAGGTTGGGCAAAGAAACATCAAAATGTATTTTTAAATAAAATACAGTGGAACCTGGTTATGTCGATGTCGTAGGGGGTCGCCAAAAAGCATCGAGGTAACCGATTATCGAGATAAACGAAAATCAAAATGGCAGCAATATATTAAAGTGCTTAAAATTTCTTTATGTACATGATGTGCGTTAATAAATGAGAATGTGCATGCACGTGTTTTTGGAGGGTTTTTTTACACAACAGGGTTGCCGCGATTTGTTTGATAAAGGCATGCTATAAAAATACATACAGTACATGTTTGTTAACTGTCAGGAATCCACCTGCCACGCCCCCTTCGGCCCCCTTCAGTGTGTCAGGTGCTTTCTCGGCCGCTTTCTCTGAAGCTCCGCTTCAATCGCGCACAGATCATTTATCATCATCACCAGCTCCTATTTAAACCTCCACATTCTCACTGTCCGTTATTGTTGGTATATGTTGGTTCACGGCGGTCGTTGTTACTGCGCATGCATATCCCGGTACGTGTCTTCCCACCGGCACTCTCTCAACGGCTGCTCTTTTCTTCCCAAAGCGCATCGCGGATTCCCCCCCGATCCTGCCAGTGTTCATTCTATGATTTTGCTGGTCATCCCACCACCAAGCGCGCCTTTCCCCTCCCGTTCATCGCATAACATTTAACAACAAAAAGCATATGTGCACTAACTAACATCAGAGATTCGTTAAATGGCAAATTTTTCCCCCCTTGTGCTCGAGATATTAGGGTTCGGAGAAATTAAAAAAATTCGACATAACCGATAAAAAATGCTTAGAAAAAGAGAATTTGGCGGTTCCACTTCAAAAATGTAGACTTAATAGGGTTGTCGAGGTAACCGAGGGCGAGATCCACTGTACCAAATAGCGGCGTACGACAGTCGTAACACAATTTGGTCATAAGTAAAGTAGGCTATATGTACTGTACTGTGAAATTATGCCGGAAGCTGGTAAAAAAATAATGTACGCCGTGGCTAGCGATTGTGGTCGTAAAGTCAAGTGGTCGTAAGGTGACAACTACCTGTACCTTAATTTGAAATGTATCAAACCAGCAGCCACACAATGTATCAAAATAAAATGTATATTCTAAAACTACAAAAAAAAAATATATTTACAAAGGAGCATGACAATTCTTCGCAAATCTTTCATTGATTGGCCTGTTTGATCTGTTCCTTTACCATTAGACTGATTCTGTTGATTAAGTAAACAATGTTTGATAGCAACAGATTTTCTTTAGCCGAGTCATATGGATCCAGTTACCGAAAAATATATTCAAATTCATATCCCTGTAATCTCCACAATGAAGGTTAGTTTTAAATTAATCAACAGTTTAATGTTTAACAGTTTGCGAATGACTCATAATTGTATCCTACTTTAGTTACTTGGTGTTTGGTAACAGCAATACTGACTCAATGACAAGCAAATCATTCATAAGAGGACTGATAGCACCTGTATTCATAGCAACTAATTTCCAACTCATTAATTATTTGATTGTTAATCATAAATATAATAATATATTATGTGTCAGGCAGTCATTCATGCCATGGTGTGCAAAATCATTATCCTACAAAACAGCTAGTTCAATTAGTGCACAATATTTGGCAATCAAATATTGATTTATTAATCATTGAACACATATTTGAAAGCTGGCAGCCTGTACATTTCTTACATTGAACTCCTTGGATACATTTTCTGTCCTGATCTCAACAAGTCTGAGCAAAGTACTGAGTAGGCACAAAGTATTTAGATACAAAATATGAAGCCATTTTTATCAACCCTATCAAAAACAAATAACAAAATGTAATTTTATATATTTGAAATACGTATTTGAAATACATGCCTTAGATAACACAAACCATTTAAATCTAGTCAACAAGACTACAGCTTTTTCTTTGACAAACATGGCAGTGTACAAACTGCTTCACATTAAAGGTATGCAATACATTTCATAGACCTGGTAAATAAGTAGCTCTAAAATCGTATTTTAGTGTATTTGGAGTGTGAATCCAAATTTTGAATCTGTGAGTAAGTTGTTAATGCTTTAGATATGATGCAGATGTCTCAGTTTAACCCTCACTATTTTTTCACACTTTTTATAATAAGACTGTGGAATGCCAGGGCACCTTAACACTAAAATAGACAGTGTAGAATAGACAAGCAGGTTCTCAGCTGGTCACCAAAAAGCCTCTAGCTGTTTTTGACTCCTGTTTGACACTAGTGCAGATGGGTACATCATTGAAAGAATGTACATTGACATTTCAAACTTTTCCCTTCAAAGAGTTTAAAATGTAAACATTTTTATTACCCTAATTAATCTATGCATAACTGAAAAGAGCTTATTTAGCTAATGATAACAACAAAAACATGAGATCATGATCTGATCCACTTTGAGACATTACATGCAAATTAGATGATATACAGCTAACCTGTAATTAATTCAGTTCAATTGCAATTCAATTCATTTTTATTTGTATGGCACTTTAAACCATGGACATTGTCTCAAAGCAGCTTTACACATATAATCTGGTAAGAAATAATGGAATAGATTTCTCTTTATAAGTGTAAGTTTGTCCTAATGAAGTCCCTAATATGGCAACTGTGGCAAGGTAAAAAAAAAAACCTGAAATGTCAAAAGTAAGAAAGCTTAAGAGGAACCAGACTTAAGAGGAAACATATCTTCATTTTAATTAATAGTTTGCATTAATCATGATCAAATGCAAACTATAGTCATAAGTCAGTTTAGCAAACTGTTGACATTAAGTACAATTCAAATCCATCCTCAAAGTTCCTGTGTTACTCTGTAATTTCATGGATTCCCAGGCCGTAGATGTGAAACATCCTGAGATGCACAAAGTAGCCTCCAGTTGAAGAGAACTCAATCCAGAGGCAGGCTGGGATGAAGCGGTCAAATTAGAGGAGAGGGACAGAAACACTGATCACTGGTACCTCAGGCGCATTTTTAACTCGACCGAGAGAAACAGAAAGATAGAGAGAGAGAGAGAGAGAGAGAGAGAGAGAGAGAGAGAGAGAGAGAGAAAGAAAGAGAGAGAGAGAGAGAGAGAGAGAGAGATAGAGAGAAGAGGGGTCACAGGGAGAGAGGGATATAAATTATTAAGTATTCTTATTGTTGTATAAAAGCTAAGGACACTGAGCAGTTGCCGACTCTGGCAAGACTCACTATGGCAGCATAACTAAAAGGGAGAGCCAGAGGGTATTGCAGACATGAGGGATCTCTGGGATAGAAGACAGCCCTCCACACCACATCAACACACCTGTGTGAAGGTGTGAAAATGAGGGAATGACAGTATCCAAATATACTAGTTCACTGAACACTCTATGATCCCTCCAGATACAAAGTGCTTTGTACGTCAGTAGAAGTATTTTATAATCAATGAGAGATTTTATTTGGGAGCCAGTGTAGACTGATTAAAACAGGTGTAATGGGGTCATATTTTCTAGATCTAGTGAGGAATCTTGCTGCCTTATTCTGGACTAACTGAAGCTTATTTATGCACTTACTAGAACATCCAGACAGTAAAGCGTTACCTGTAACGACATCTTATTTCAAATTGTATTAATCTTTCCAAGGTGAAAGAATCAGATCCTGGTAATGTTATTGACATGAGCCTCAAAAGAATGACTAGAGTCAATAATCACCCTAAGGTCTTTGACTGCTGTACACACTGAGAGGGAAAGACCATCCATGATCAGAAAGTTTAATGTTGCGTCTGGTTCTAGTAAAAGTACCTCTGTCTCATCCAAGTTAAGCAGAAGACAGTATCAAATATAACTGGGCCTAAGACAGATCCTTGCAGAACACTAAACTTTACCTCAGAGAGTTTGGAGAACTCACCATTTACATAAAAAAACTGATATAGGTCAGTCAAATAAGGCCTAAGCCAAGAGAGAGCTGTTCCCTTTATTCCAACATAATGTTTTAGTCTTGCAAAGGAGGATATTATGGTTAGTGCTATCAAAAGCCGCACTAAGGTCAAACAAAACAAGTAAGGAGACACAACCCTGATCAGGGGAGCATGAAATGAGAGCAGCACCTTCCTGAGTGAGATGGATACCGTTCCACACTACTAGGCCAGCCTTGCCCTTAAAATTGCTCCAATTGTCTATGAAGTCCACATTGTTTTTAAAGCACCACTCAGACATCTAGCAGTTCAGCGACCATAACAAGGTGTAAACTACATCCAGTTAAGTCAAAAAGCTTTTTATTGTCATTTCAACCATATATATAGCTGATGCAGTACACAGTAAAATTAAACAACGTTTCTTCTGAACCATGGTTCTACATACAAAAATCACAGAAAACACAGGGCTAAGGACTAGTAAAAGTGTATCATGTGCAACCTGGTGCAAAGACAACACAAGACAGTGCAAGACAACACAAGACAGTGTAAGACAAATACACGAAACACAAAATAGCACTGCCAGTAAACCTGTTGTATATTGCACACTGTGGTGTGTAAAAGAGTAAAGTGGACATTGTAATTAACAAAAATGTAAACAAAAGAGCAATAACAGCAATCAAGAAAAAAAAAAAAAAAAAGATGTGCAAAAAAGGCATGTAAACAGTTTGTATTAATAAAGTGATGTAATGTTAGTGGTACTGAAGACATGGATGTGTGAAGTGAGTCCGATTGTGTGTTTGAGTCCGGGTTGTGCAGATCAGTGACACAGTCGTGTGTGTTTGTGTGTGTGTGTGTGTGTTCGTGAGTTTCAGTTCAGTTCTGTGCATTGAGGAGCCTGATGGCAGGAGGGTGAAGAGTGGGATTGTTCACAATGCTGTTGGCTTTGCAGATGCAGCGGGTGGTGTAAATGTCCGTGATAGAGGGGAGAGAGACTCCGATGATCTTCTCAGCTGTCCTCACTATCCTCTGTAGGGTCTTGCGGTCCGAGACGGTCTAGTTCCCAAACCAGGCAGTGATGCAGCTGCTCAAGATGCTCTCAATGGTCCCTCTGTAGAACGTGGTCAGGATGGGGGGAGGGAGATGAGCTTTTCTCAGCCTTCTCAGGAAGTACAGGTGCTGCTCGGCTTTCTTGGTGATGGAGCTGGTGTTGAGTGACCAGGTGAGGTTATCCACCAATGAACACTAAGGAATTTGGTGCTCTTGACGAACTTCACTGAGGATCCATCGATGATCAGTGGAGAGTGGTTGCTCTGTGCTCTCCTTAAGTCAACAACCATCTCTTTCGTTTTGTCGACGTGCAGAGACAGGTTGTTGGCCCCACACCAGGCTGTTAACTGGTGCACCTCTCCAGTATGCTGATCATTCTTGTTAAAGAGACCCCCGGGCCAGAAAACAACATGAAGCTACATAACACGTTCTTGTTTTGTCTCCAGGATTAACTTGTCATTGCATAAAAAAAGCACTGGAACTGGGTAAAATTTTTGAAGTTCATTAGAGGTAGCATTAAGATCGAGGTGATTACACTATGAAATTGCCTGTTAGGTTTAATCAACCTAATCACCGTCTGTGAAGGAGCTCTGAGCTATTTATACATACATGCCCACACAGATGCATTCAAGCAAATCAAGGATCTAAAAATTAAGCAACTATTGGAAAGATGTTGGTGAAATGGTTAAATATTACAAAAACAATACCAAGCAAGCAAGTGGGTGTAAACCAAGACACAGATTAGGTCACTACGGTTTTGTTTTTCCTCATTTTCTTCTTTGTTCACAGGCACTTAGAAGAGAAGCAATCCTCTCCAAGGAAACAAAAAACCAAGCAATTACTGACAATGCAATTAGTGTTTCCTTGTTGGCTGTTTTCTTTTTTTTTCAGTGTCTCTTTGTTGGTGGTATACATGTGGGATTTTTTTTTTTCCGAACAACATTATCATATGTATGGATTATTTTTTGTGAAGTGCAGCCATACATTTACTGTTATAATCAAGCAGCCAGTAGCATCAGGTAACTGTAATCTAGATAAATAAGGGTGTCAATTTGATAATTAAGCCATAAGATTTCAATATCACTTAAGGTACATAATATACTGTAAATATATGTATATGAATAGTGCTTAATGTTCACACAGGTCAAAACCGGTAATCAGAAACACAATCTGTCATAAGAAAAATTACATTTGTAATTGAGAAACACGGCTGCATTTAAGTGATTGTCTTTTACAGTGTAACATTTATTTAAAGAGAAATTTGTTCATAAAGTTATTATTGAATGATAAGTATAGCATTAGTGAAAAAAGGGTTTTGTATATTCCATGATGTATTTTTATGCTCACTAAGTCTATTTCTCAGTTCAAGATCTTCTAAAAGTATAAATCACAAGTGCACTTTTTAATATTTTTTATTATTTAGTATTTTCTCTCCTATATGATCAGCTGCCAATTCCCATCCAAAAGCCAACTCTCCCTTACCACACAACAGCTTCCAGATAGGTAAAGGCTAACACCAATGTTTTTTTCTGAAAACCCATTCAACAACAACTTAAATGTAAGAGACTCAGAGAAAAGCTTTATTTCCCCTTACGTGAGCACATAGATGCCCTGATAGTTTTATGTTACTGTGCTCTACATATTCAACCAAATTTAATAATTGACTTAAATGTTGCACCTACTCAAGTGGTTTAGGTCGTAAGTCATGAGCTCAAACACACCTTCATATAGGCTACTTTATATAGGTTACTGCAACAATTCAACTAAACACCTGGGACAGTGGAATTCGTATGTCACTTTCCCAGGTTCTGTTTTCTCTAGATATTTATCTGCAATTGTGTTTGAAGAGCTGTAGTCAAGAAGTGAAGCTAGGGTGATTTAAAAATGGAAGCACATTAGATATCCAGTGCCAACTGATTACACTCTCTGTTTATACCACTTACATTTAATCTTGATGCAGGACTGTGTGCCTCTTAACCCTGTATTTAATGTAATGTAAATTCAAGATTACAAACTCACTCCCTGATCTGTGTCTAATTAATTTTCTGATGTGCATTTTATAGATGCTTAGTTAAAGAAGCCAAGCATGACCAACACCTCAGCCTTTTGTTCCATAACACTTACTTAAACAGAATAAAATGCCTGGCTGTTGTGAATTGTAAATACATACTAAATTCTTACTTTTTTTGCATTATTTTTTTATGTACAGCTACAGTGATATCAATGTAAATTCAAAATATATATTTTTACACATACAACTAACCCAATGATTGGAATTTGCTCAATGCACAGAATCAAAGAATCATAGTAAACATCTAAAACTATATCCTGGGACTACAACAGGTAAATAAAAACTGTTTACATTCAGTATAACCAGCAGCACAGTTTATTAGTTGCAACAGAAAATTGGTTGTTTGCCAACTGCCACACAAAGCAGCAGGTGCAGACGACTGACTGCTAAGATCAAATATAATCAAGACACAGGGGCTAAGCTGAAGTGTGTATCAAGGGAGAAAATTACTCAGAAACATAAATTGTTGCAAACAAGATTTGTCTTTTCTTCTTCTTTTTTTCTTCGTCTCCTTTTCAAATAAATCTTAGTTGTAGTCAAAATGTGTTCCAAGTAATAATTTTATTGACTCTCTTGTTTTATTTTGACAGATTGTTATTAGAGATATGTGAAAGCTTTTAAAGCTATTCGCACAAATAATTGCATTTGTTCGTGTGTTTTGGTAGTTCAATGCCTGTTTATAAAGGGCTGTCAGTAAAAAAGTGAGTTAGATTGTGTCTGTAATCAATACATGATCTACCGTTAAAAACGCCCTGCACAAAGGCAAAAATTGCTGCATGATTCACTTGATCTTTCAGTAAAGTCAATACCACCTGCATTACACTGAATACACATCAAGCAGGTGTTCTCTAATAAATCAGCTATATAAAAATGAAAATGGCAAGACACCTGAAATATTCAGGTGCCCAGTGGGGCCATATGTCTGACTAAAAAGCAGAACAATGACTGTTAAACTGTCATGTTTTGAGCCTTTCTTACTGTTCCCCCCCTGCTCTAGTTTTGAAGCTGGCTCTTTTGCCACAACTGCATTCTCATTATTAGTCCCATTTGGTCTTCTTATTCTCTGTAACTAATCTGAAAATGACCTGGATAACAATCACAGATGTACTTGGTGTGTATGTACTGTATTCTATTAGGGTTTTATTTTCTCAGTTGGATCTGCAATTGTAAATAGAGTTCTCTGGCTCGTTTCACATTTTCTTATCCATGAGAGAATATAGAGAGTATGCCTTGAGGTCACCTTACAGCACGTATGAGTTAAGGGTTGTTCTAAAGGACCATGCCACAGTATTCCACACCAGTGCTCTTCTTCTTAGTGCACTTCATTTAACCCCCTGCTGTTTTAGTAACTTGACATTTAGATCTTCTAGGCTAAGATCTTTGAAATTAATGAATCACGATGTGAATGAAGTGCAGACTTTCAGCTGTAATTCAAGGGGTTTAAAACAACAGATACTGTATTGCATTAACAGTCTAGAAAATACAGTCATGATTTTACACATTACCTACATTTTTTTCATGCACAGTAGTAATTGACTGAGCAGCAGTTTAAAGGCAAGTGTTATTGTCACTAAAAAATGTTTACTATGCTAGCTTCTAGGAAGTATAAGTAATGGATCATTTATCTATATTTATCAATATTTAAAAAGGTTCTGAATGACGAAACCAAAGCAAATTAGCTGGATTCTTTCATGATGAAATGTGGGACCACTAAGAGGGTATTTGGATGGTAATTCCAAACAGAGCTTCAGGGATATTGATCTTGCCATTGTTATTGCAAACCTCTAATTCCTCTAAGGGTTTCTGGCCTTTATCTTATTTATTGATTTATAGTTAACTTCATTCTGCATCACAATATAAAAAAGTCTATTTCATGGCCCAATACTGATTTAATTGAAAATTAAAAAATGGTAAGATCTAAAAGTATTTGTTTTTTTCTAAACTGTTCAAATTTCAAAATACACAATCATTACAGGCGGGTAGATAAGGTCATAATAATATGCATGTTACCGTTAACAGATGAAGCATTCGTACAAAATGTCTTGTTTTCGAAATTTTTACAACCTCCACACTTATTCCTGACAGGCTCAACATCAAGAGAGATTCATGGCCTTGAGAATATTGTGTTTCACAACTGGGTCATTGCTTGCCAAGGAAGAGTGCAATGAAAGAAATGACTATTGATTGGATGCTAGGTGTTCATTTAATCACGATTCGCTCTGAGCAAACTGTTTTAATGGAATGTTATAAGATCAAGTTTAGTGCCTTTCTTTCATTTCTTGCATAATCTAAATTCGTATTTGTTAAGCAATCAAATGAGATTTTATTTAATTATATATTATGTTGTATTTTAGGTACACAGAGGTGTACAATAGGGAATATCTGATTTGGTAGGAAAAAAAACCCAAAAAACTATGAAAAACCAGATGTCTTAGCAAATCCAATATCAAAGATCAACACAGGGGTATTAAAAAAAACAGAAGCAGAATATAATGCAGTGCAAAAACATGTAGCCCACAGTCATCAGCCATCAGATGCGTGTTTCATGGTGGACAAGACAGGACAGCAAGGTGACACTAATGAGAGGTGATTTGAGACAAATCAGGTTAATAATCCGGTAAAGAAATGGATCTGTACTCTGAGGATGGTGCTCCCTGGGGACAAACAGAAAGATGTCAGCTGTAGCTGTGACACATGCAGTATTTACTTTGACATTTGCACAGCTATGCTGTAATTGCACATCTTGTCTAATCATTGAGGCATTGTTTCCTGCATTTTTGAAAATCTTAAGTCAATAAGAAGGTGTGTGTCACAAATATATTAATATAAGTAGACACATACTACTACAAGGAGGATATCAAAATAAGATCCTGTGTATACTGTACAGTATATAGACAGCATGTGCCCCCAAACAAAACCAGCTGTACATGCTGTGCTCTTTGCTCCACAAACCTGTAAAATTTGAGTTAATGGGCTCCAGCTTGTGAGACAAATTATGGCAAGGCTGGTAATTAGGAGGAAAAGATCATTGTAGGTGGTAAGCAATGCATTGCACTGGCCAAAAGCTGAAATGATGTGATAGATATGGCAAGTGCCAGTAATTTGGATATGTGGCTAAAATTATCCAAGGTGTCATGGAAATATTATGACTATATCTTGGTTCCAAAAAAGGGCTAAAAATCGTGAAAGTGAAACCTAATAATAATAAAAAATAGACGCTTGGTCAAGCATGCACTTACAATGTTGACACATTTAATTTCATGATCAATGCAATCTACTATATTTTAAAACTTTCGAATTATATTATGAAAAAACCTCTGCACCTTCTTGGTACATCACAGCCCACTCACTAAATGAAACATGAGGTGCTAATTAGCAAATCCGAGACTGTGCTACCATACAAATCTTCTGGCTCCTTGTCATTGCAACCTGATCAGGAAAATGTAATGAAGTAGAAAAAGAAAATAACAATAATATTTTCAGGATGCCTGGGACAACTGGGTAGAAAAAAAAGAAATGAAAATTCGCTGATTTCAATACTATTAAACAGTGTACATGAGTGTACATTATCACAGCATTCAGATTCCAAATACTGATATTGATGCGATATATGTTAATATAAAAATATGACTATATAAATGCTTTGGATATACAGTATGTCAAAACAGGAAGCATATGCACAGAAATACATGATGAACTGTGATTAGAGAGACTGTTTGCTAGTTAATGAAATGCAGAGAGATTTTGCACTGTAATATATTAGCACATTACACAGGCTCACCAGAGAGCACAGTCACTGCACTGTCTCTGGGTAGAAATTGTCAGTTGACTCTTAGAGCATATTTCCTTTGCTTGAATTCTGATCTTAACCATTGGAACATCATCATGGCAAAAACTATTCAAAGATTGGTTACGCTCTATAAGCCTGTGCAATTAATAGATTATATCTTTCTGCTCTATTGAACTTTGATTTAAATAAATAAATAGGTATATTTTAAAGAGTATTTTAACCATGAAATATTTAGCTAAATGACCCAAAATGTGCTGCTCCTTTTGTACATGTTACAAATAATTGTACTTTTTGAGGTAAAAGAAAATGTTATTAAGTGCAATTTAATGCTATTTGTTATTTTTCACAGCATCAGTTTATAGATAATTCTGGTTTTATCCATTACCAGACTGAGCAACTTCCATAAGTGCTAACACTTGTTAGATATTGCATGTCTGGTGCTATTGGTTCAGTCATGTCTAATAGTACTGAAACAATTAAAAAAATCATCAGTGACCACTCTTTTACATTCATATACATTTTACTTTATATGATATAAAATCTGGGGACATTATTATATGTTTTATATTAAATAGTAAAATGTATACCATCTGGGCTCAATAGTTTGCAAAACTGTTTATAAATAAAGAACAGAATGCATAAGTATTCATTGCTGTAAAATGCCTAAATTGATTCTTTCGGAAATTGCCATGTTTACAAAAATCACATTTTTTAGCCGGTTATTAAAAGTTATTGTTTGCACACATTTATTGTTGAGAAGATTTATAGGAGTTTTGAACATGCAGAATAAATTAATTTGGCATGCAGAACTTTGTTAGGCCCATACACTTGACCCCTTCACATATGTGTTGTTAAATCTTAATTATTTTACAGTGATTCTTGGATCTATACACTATTTTATTTACTTATCCCTTCTGCATGTATCAATTCTGTTTATTAAAAGACAATAAAGAAATAGCACCTTTGCCATATCTTTTCTAAAATATTTAATAAAATATGGTAAAAGATGGAAATTGTTTTAAAACAAATCCTGCTGTTATCTCAACGAAATGTATGCAGTTTAAAATAATAATGCAGAGTATTTTATTATTTATTTGTTTTATTGTAAATTTAAATTGTATTTTATTTATTTATTTTATTATTTTAAGAAAAAAAGTAAAAAAAATAATCTATAAAAAAAAAACAGCACATATGGAGACCAAATGTCATGTTTGTTTATGTGGAACGGGTTGTTTCTCCTCATCGTCATGTGGCGGTGACCCTTACAGGCTGTACTGTCACTGTCAATAAAAAGCAGTGCTGCTGACTGTCAACATCACTAAATAATTCATAATTTATAAACCATAAACGTTGGAACATCCAAACCCAATTCCAAAAAAGTTGTGACTTTGCAAAATGTGAATAAAAACAGAATAGTTAATAGAATATGTACAATTTTAATGGGAAAAAGGCTATTTTTAAGTTAATGGCTGCAAACAGTTTGTATACTGTGTGCCTGGGAACTGAGGAGACCAGTTGCTGGAGTTTTCGGGTGAGAAATTTTGTTCAACTTGTTTTTGATACAGGATTTTAATTGTTCAGATGTCCTGGTCTTTTTTGCCATTTTCTTTGTTTCATGATGCACCAAATGTCTCAACAGGTGAAAAGTCTGGACTGCAGGCAGGCACTTTTCTACTGTTGTAATAGGTGCAGTATGAAGTTTAGCATTGTCTTCCTGAACAATGCAGCCTAAGCAGCCTATAACTCTTTTGGGAGTTGATTTTTTAATTGATTTTTTTCTTTTCTTTTCTTTTTTTTAACTAAGCAAACTTGTAAAGTGTTAGTTTAAGTGTTTCAGGAAGAGGAAGGTCTTCACCAGTCGCTTGAAGATTGCCAGGGACTCTGCTATTCGGACATCTATGGGAAGTTTATTCAGAACCTGTGCAGGTTGAACACAAGTCATGCAGCTGCATTTTGTGTCATTTGCAGTGGACGAACAGCGTTCAGAGGAAGACCTCCCAGCAGAGAGTTGCAGTAGTCAAGTCTCAAAATGACAAGAGACTGAACAAGCACATGGGCAGCCTGTGGTTGAATCCTTCGGATGTTGTAGAGAAGACATCGACAAGAACCAGCCACATTAGCAACTGGAGATAAATCCATGTTAGATCATGTTCACCTTTAATACATTTTTAACCTGCATTTGTGAATAATACAGCAAACTGTGTTCACAGACAATAATTTCTCACTGTGTTTCTATGAAGTCATCTCCACTAGAGAATCATGCCTGTTTTTAATGTACTGCTGTCTGAGGACCCAAAAAATCTCAAGCATTCAATAATGATTTTCTCTCTTGTCCCTTGAGCAAAAAGATTTTCTAGATTATTGGACCCTTTTGATGATATTATGTACTGCAGATAATGAGATATTCAAACCCTTCACAATTTGTAGATGCAGCAGGTGGATAAAACTCTGCTTATCTTCACCGTACTTCTGAGAAACTCTGCCTCTCTAAGATACTCTTTTTATATCCAATTATGTTATTGACCTGTTGCCATTTTATCTAATTAGTTGCAAAATGTTCCTCCAGCTGTTTCTTTTTAGTAACACTTACTTTTCCTGACTTTTGTTGCGACTGTCCCAATGTTTTGAGTGACAAGTTACAGCCATCAAATTCAAAATTACATAGTTTTTCCCTTACAATTTTACATTTCCTCAGGTTTTTTTTTTTTTTTTATGTTTTTTTTTCTTTGGTTGTTTCCTATGTACTATTGTGAGTAAAATATGGGTTTATGAGCTATGCAAATCAACTTTTGTTTTTATATACATTTTACACAGCATTTTATAAAAAATAAATAAATAAATAAATAAAAAGGTTTCTTACATATACACAGTATTGGTTTTATTTATTTATTTATTTATTTATTTATTTATTTATTTATTTATTCATTTATTTATTCATTTATTTATTTTATTAAACCATCTGTCTAACACAATGCAATAATCAATTTAATATGGTCTAGTGTATATTACCCACCCATTAGGGTTGCACAAGCCAGTGCACTCTTAGTGCCCGGATAAATGGGAAGGTTTGCATTAGGAAGGGCATCCAGCATAAATTGTGCCAAATCATATGCGGATCACAAAAGAGAAATTTATACCAGATTGGTCAAAGCCCGGGTTACCAACGACCGCCACAGGTATTGTTACCCAACAGAGTACCGGTGGAAATTGGGCTACTGTTGGCTGAAAGAGGAGAAGAAGAGAAGTTACATGTCTACAGCAGGGAAAAGAGATGTGTAGGATAGTAGAGGTTAGGATGGGTACTTTAAATGTTGATATTATGACTGGTAAAGGGAGATAGTTTGCTGATATGATGGAGAGGAGAAAGGTAGATATGTTGTGTGTTCAAAAGAACAAGAGGAAATGGAGTAAAGCCAGAAATATTGAAGGGGGGTTTAACCTGTTCTTTTATGGTGTGTATGGAAAGAGAAATGGTGTAGGCGTGATTCTGAAGGAAGAGTACAGTAAGAGTGTACTGGAGGTGAAGAGAGTTTCTGATAGGCTGATAATCGTTAAGCTAGAAGTTGAATTGGTAATGATAAATGTCATCAGTGCTTATGCTCCACAAGTGGGTTGTGAGATGGAGGAGAAGGACAAATTCTGAAGTGAGTTAGATGAAGTGGTAGAAGTTGAATGAAAGATTGGTGATTGGGGCAGACTTTAATGGGCATGTAGGTGAAGGGAACAGAGGTGATGAGGAGGTGATGGGTAGGTATGGTTTTATGGAGAGGAATGTGGAAGGACAGATGGCGGTATATTTTGCTAAAAGAATGGAAACGGCAGTGGTGAATACTTATTTTAAGAAAAAGGAGGATCAAAGGGTTTATAATAGAGAAGGAATGTGCACACAGGTGAACTAAGTTCTATGTATGAGATGCAACCTAAAGTAGATTGGAGACTGTAAGGTGTTGGCCGGGGGCATGGTAGCTAGACAGCATTGGATGGTGGTGTGTAGGATGGTTTTGGAGGTGAAGAAGAAGAGGAGAAGCGTAAGGACTGAAAGAAGAATAAGATGTAGATGACATTAACTGTAGATAATGTCAACAGTCTGCTACATTTACTTAGGACTACAGATTGCTTCTGATCACCATCACTGTACCCTGCAACATTGTATATCTGCAACAAAATGGACATTCGGTGCAACCCAGACAAGGATGGGTTCCCTCTTGAGTCTGGTTCCACTCAACGTTTCTTTCTTTGCCATCTCGGGGAGTTTTTCCTTGCCACAGTCGCCACCGGCTTGCTCATCAGGGACAAACTTACTTATAAAGAACATGTTTATTTTTTATCATCACATTATCTGTGTAAATCTGCTTTGAGACAATGTTCATTGTTAAAAGCGCTATACAAATGAAAATGCATTGAATTGAATAAGATGGTGGAAACTGAAGGAGGAAGACTGTCATATAAGATTCAGGCAAAAAGTCAGACAGGGGCTCGGTGGTGGTGAGGAGGTGCTGGATGATTGAGCAACTACTGCAAAAGTGATAGGGGAGACAGCTAGAAAGATAATTAGTGTGACATCTGGAAATAAAAATGAAGACAAAGAGATGTGATGGTGAAATGAGGAAGTAAAGGAAAGCATGAGGAGAAAAAGGTTGTCAAAACAGAATTGGGATCAGCAGAGAGATGAGAAAAGTAGGCAGGAGTACAAGGAGATGTGGCAGCAGGTACAGAGGGATGTGGCAAAAGCAAAGGAAAAGGTTTATGAAGAGCTTTATGAAAAGTTGGACACTAAGGTAGAAGAAAAGGATTTGTACCAATTGGCCAGGCAGAGGGACTGAGCTGGGAGGGATGTGCTGCAAGTTAGAACAATAAAGGATGGAGATGGAAACCTGTTGACTAATGAGGAGAGTGTGTTGAGATAACCGAGGAAAATGAGAGAAAGAGAAGGTTGGATGATGTAGAGATGCTGAAGCAGAAAATGGATAGGATTAGTAAGGAGGAAGTGAGAGCAGCGATTAAGAGGATGAAGAGTGGAAAGTCAGTATGACCAGATGACATACCGGGAAGGCATGGAGATGTTTAGGAGAGATGGCAGTGGAGTTTTTAACCAGGTTGATTTTGAAAGGTGAGAAGATGCCTGAGGAATGGAGAAGAAGTGTGCTGGTACTGATCTTTAAGAATAAGGGAGATGTACAGACCTGCAGTAACTACAGGGGAATAAAGTTGATTAGTCACACTATACAGTTATGGGAAAGAGTAGTGGAAGTCAGGCTGAGAGAAGAGGTGACTTTCTGGGAGCACCAGTATGGTTTTATGCCGAGAAAGAGCACCACAGACGCATTATTAGCTTTGAGAATGTTGATAGAGAAGTATAGAGAAGGTCAGAAGAAGTTGCATTTTGAGTTTGTGGATTTAGAGAAAGCGCACAACAGGGTGCCAAAAGAGGAGTTGTGGTAATGTATGAGAAAGTCAGATGTCAGAGAAGTATGTGAGGGTGGTGCAGGACATGTATGAGGACAGTGTGACAGCAGTGAAGTGTGCTGTAGTAACAACAGACTGGTTCAAGGTGGAGGTTGGACTGCATTAAGAATCGGCTTTGAGCCCTTTTCTGTTTGCAGTGGTGATGGACAGGTTGACAGACAAGGTCAGAAAGGAGTCTTCATGGACTATGATGTTTGTGGATAATATTGTGATTTACGGTTAGTAGGGAGCAGTTTGAATAGAGCCTAAAGAGCTAGAGGTATGTGCTGGAGAGAAGGGGAATGAAAGTCAGTAGGAGTAAGACATGTAAGAGTACATGTGTGTGAATGAGAGCGATGGCAGTGAAGTGGTGCGGTTGCAGGGAGAAGAGGTGGAGAAGGTGGAACAATTCAGGTACCTGGGGTTAATAGTGCAAAGTAATGGAGAGTGTGTTAAAGAAGTGAAGAAAAGAATGCAGGCAGGGTGGAGTGGGTGGAGAAGAGTGACAGGAGTGATTTGTAATAAAAGAGTATCTGCAAAAGTGAAAGGGAAAGTTTATAGGACTGTGGTGAGACCTGTGATGTATGGATTAGACAGTGGTATTGAGTAAAAGACAGGAGGTGAAGCTGGAGGTAGCAGAGATGAAGATGTTGAGGTTTTCGTTGGGAGTGACGAGGATAGAGAGGATTAGAAATTAATTTATAAGAGGGACAGCACATGTAGGACGTTTTGGAGACAAGGTGAGGGAGGCGAGATTGAGATGGGGTGGGCATGTTCAGAGGGAATATTGGTAGAAGAATGCTGAAGATGGAGCCACCAGAAAGGAGGAAAAGAGAAAGACCAAAGAGGCGGTTTATGGATGTGGTGAAGGAAGACATGCAGGTAGTTGGTTTGAAAGAGGCAGATGTAGAGGACAGAGGGGTATGGAGACAGATGATCCGCTGTGGCAACCCCCTAATGGAAGAGGCAGAAAGAAGAAGAAGCAGAAGAAGAAGAAGAAGAAAAATAAATGTTCAAACTTAGTCATTACTTATTGCCTTAAAGTAATAATGGCCACTTTTTCTATCTAATAAAACCAAACTTTAAAATTTTAAATATAAATGTAAATGTAAATAAAAAAAAACTAAAAATCATTTGTGCTAAACAACCAAGAACATCCGAAAGTGTGAAAGTGAGCAATTTGAGGGATTTATGTTTTTAAATAGAGTGTAATTTTATGGGCATTATGTTTTTTTGGAATTTATGGAAAACAGAATGCAGACAGTGCTAATTGGACACTATCTACACAATAGACTGAAAGCCTATTATGTCCCTTTGTTCAAAAACCTGTGCAATTAGGGCTCAAAATTGCCATTTATTTTCTTCAAATGCAAGCACTTGAGTTGCTGTCAGGGACATGTGAGCCTGTTTCAACAGTTGAATGACACACACTCCCTATTCTTTTCAAAAGGGAAATGCTGCACTTGTGAAAATTATGGGGAAAGAAAAGACAATTAAAGTGGATAAAGTGAGAAATTACAGGTGTGAACAGTTCATTTCGTACTTGTAAAGCAATACTTCATTCATTAGGCATTGTGTCCATTTTTTATTATCTTCTGTAAAACTTTGTTTCTAATGTTTTCACCATATTTGTAATTTTGTTAATATGCACCTGGGTGATAGATCTAAAAACTTTTATTTTTGAGTATGTGGGTCTGTAAGGTTTGTGACCACTCGTTGCATTAGTAGAAGGTTGCAAATCAATACAGAGTTTGTCTGACCAAATACCTTTCACCAATGATTAAGCATTTTCATGCTGATGAGAGTGGTATCTTTAAAAGAGATAATGTTCCTATGCACAGGGCAAAATGGTTCACTGAATAATATAATGAGCAGGTTAAGCAAATTACATACTATTACTTTCACAGTCAACAAATTTTAATCTAGTACTGATATCTAACACAGAGCTATCTCCCACTATCATAATACACATTTCTCTAACTGCAATTGTGCATGAGTGCATTTGCCAGTAAAGCAAGCTGTCACTAAGCTGCAAAATTCAAATAACACATCAGTGAGGTAGCATTAGGTATCATTAGGTATGGCCGAGTCTCTTTGGTAAAGACCAATTACCACAAAAGTTTGAACAGAAATCAAAATGCTGTAGTTTATAAAAAAATAGAAGTGAGGAAAACATTTAATAGGAAAAATAAGGTCATTTTTGACTTTGATGGGTACACAAGTTGGAACTGGGCAGTGTTTACCATTGTGTATCATCTACTACATACATAAACATATATGTAGTTCAACAGTACAAAACTGTTGTAACAGCAATTGTTTTAGCATTGTCTTGTTAAAATATGTCAGGTCTTCCCTGAAAAAGATGACACGGAAGGATTAAATGGAAGCATATGTTGCTCTTAAATCTGCAAAATACAATTTTGCATTGATACTGCCTATCCATATGTGCAAGCTGTGCATTCTTTATGTACAAATAAACTTTACAATCTGTTTTTATTCATGTTTTACAGAGCGTCTTTACTTTTTTTGCAATTGGGGTTGTACATTTGTACAAAGAAAGAATACCTTGTTGAGCTCTTGAAAATCAAAAGGCATGGAAGACCATGGAAACCAATTGTGGTGGATGACAGAAGAAATCTCTTGAAATTGAGAAAAAAAAACTCTAGAAAGATGTATGTGTGTCTATATCAAAGTGATGACCTTTGGTAAGGCTCAGAATCAGGAACACCAGAATAGAGATTCCCACATACAGCTTTTAAATAAAAACCTGGACAGATCTGGAGCAACATCCTTCTGGAACAACTTCTATTAGAATGATATGAGATGAGAGAAAATTAAGACTTTTTTATAGATGATCCCCTATATTAAATGATGATGTGACTGCTGGTAAAAGCAGAAAGATTACAGGACAGATAAACAGTGATTGTTTGCATACTTTCAAAGTTACCCAAATATTTTAAAACCTATAAAAAAATGTTGTTTATGACCCTTACTGTAGGTTTATTAAATTTTAGGATTCTTACATTACAAAACATCACATAATAATTATATTATTATAATTATTAATATA
>MU537915.1:1859733-1874481 GCA_024362625.1 Silurus asotus | reverse complement strand
TATATATATATATATATATATAAAATATTAAGTTTCCCTGGTGGTCTAGTGGTTAGGATGTGGCACTCTCACCCCAGCCATTAGGGTTGCACAAGCCAGTGCACACATGCCGGTCCCAAGCCTGGATAAATGGGGAGGGTTGCGTTAGGAAGGGTATCAAGCGTAAAAACGTGCCAAATCGAACATGAGGATCATAAATACGGATGATCTGCTGTGGCGACCCCTAATGAGAGATGCCGAAAGAAAGTTTTAATAATAGTAATAACTAAATGACTAGCCTAAAATCATTGTCATGATAAAGAATTAATTTTAATGCTGAATGATATACTATTAAATGTGATTATGAAAGAAAATAAATAAATAAACACTGCAGGTTTGTTAATAATTAAAAAATGGCTGATGCCAACATTGTTTTATTTTTTATATATACACTTGTCAGCAAAATAAAGTAAAATAATTTTGTATTAAAGGATTATGTAAACTATTAATTAACACCTGGGCTTTTTATGCATTTAAGTAACTTTTTATAAACATTGATAAAAACTTAAGAGCAATGTCAGAACTTTCTGAGAATTCCATGTCACATTGTTTTTCAGTGTTGAATAACATGATAGCATAAAAATTAATAATACCAAAGTCAGAAAATATGATGCAGTAAAAATGCAAAGTTTTTTTTTATCAAGTCATCAATAATTCTTGTCTCGAGCTGACCTTGAAAAAGCCATACATGCCTTCATCAGCTTGAGGATTGACTACTGTAATGCCCTCTACACTGGACTTAATCAATCACTTCTCAATCGGCTTAAATTGGTACAAAACGCAGCAGCACGTCTTCTCTCTAACACTTCCACACGCTCACACATATCAAACCCTCCAGTTAAGGGTGGAGTATAAGGTAGTGCTGTTCGTGTTCAAGGCCATCAATGGTCTCGCCCCAGCCTACCTCGCTGAACTTGTAACGGTCTAGCAATCAACCAAAACTCTCTGCTCTTCTGAACATACCTCTCTGGTCACTTCCAAGTTCAAGTATAGAAAGTTTGGAGGCCGTTCATTTGTCGTCCAGGGACCAAAGCTGTGAAACGCACTTCCAGCACACTTACAAAGCATCACTGTGCTGAGTGTTTTTAAATTGCAGTTGAAAACTCATTTATTTACACAAGCTTTTGACATGTAGCCTCTGGATTCGACTGATATTTTATTGTGTTGTTATATTTTGTTGTCTTTTGTTGTTTTTACTGGAAAGCGCCCTGTGCTTCTTTCAACTTTTGTAAGGTGCTCTATAAATAAAATTTGATTGATTGACTGATTGATTGATCAGTATAGTTGAAATAGTAGTTTCTTTAAAATTTGCTCATCCCTAAATTGCATGTAGCAGCACAATGAGTTTTAAAGCTCATCCAAATATTATGTTCTTAAAATCTCATTTATTCCATTATTAGAGTGGAATTCAAAATGTCAAATTCTCTAAAAGTAATGTCTGAATATATTCCATGCATGTACTCACCATTTTATTAAATCTAAACCACTTCTAGCACAGGATTAACTAGCTTATGTTATCAGATATCTTATCAATGGGTTTGTTATTTCAAGACCCACAGACTGCTGTATTACCTTATTCATAGGCATCTTCTTAACAAAATTAATAAAAAAATGTAATAAAACAAGCCTAGCCTACATTTATTTATCATAAGTGTTTATCAGAGTATTTATCAGAAAGCATGTGCACTCTCACTGATTAAAGTGATAAGCCAAGAATTTCAGATCATACAAAAAGTCAAAATCAAGCCCTCTTGGTGACAAATATGTCTTGAATTCAGGGGAGAATTTTCAAGCATCACATTAGAATATGTTGAAAGTGAGTGAATAGTATATCCATGTATAACTACTACAGTATAACAGATATGACAAAACATTTGAATGTGTAAAAAAATTTCCTTTTTTTAAAGTTCTTATATCACAGAGTGCTAGTCTAACAAGTACAAATATCAAATGTTTCTCCTTCAGCAAATATTTTATATAGCCAGTCTTAAAGTGGAAATGTCAATGTCATCATCTTTTTGTGGCCTGGTCTTTTTATTTTAAATCGAAACTGCAAAGGATATGCCAGATCTGTTCTGCATAAGAAAACTGATATTTCTCTTAATTGAGATCTCTAGACTGGAATTTTTAATAGGGCTGGTTTTTTGGGACTATACACATTTTTAGGAAGGGTATGTAACATATCTTATTGTAATACTTTCTTGTAATATTTTATGTGTAATTGCGTCGATTTTAAAACACTTTAGATTTAAGGAGCATTTAACATTTTTTTAAAACCTAAATGTATTTACTTACAGATTTTCAGAGATTTACCGTATCTGACAAGGATGTCAAAAAGTTCATATATTGGTAGTGCTTATCACTTTAAAGTATTCACAGCGCTTCACTTTTTTCACTATTTGTTATGTTACAGCCTTATACCAAAATGTATTATATTTATTATTTTCCTCAAAGTTCTACAAGCGATAGCCCATAATGGCAACATTAAAGGAGTGTTTGAAATCTTTATTTATTAAAAATAAGAAATAAAATGACAGCTCATGTACATTATTCACAGCCTTAGTGATGACACTCAAAATTTAACTTAGGTGTATCCTGTTTCCACTGATATCCTTGAGATGTTCCCACAGATAACATATGACATAAGTGCATGTCAGAGCACAAACCAAGCCAAGTCCAAATAATTGTCTGTGAAACCATCTCTGCAGCACACACCAATCAGGCCTGTATGGTAGAGTGGCCCAACGAATGCCACTCCTCAGTAAAAAGCACATTACAAGCACATTGCTCCAACCAGAAGCCATGGATGACCGCCAAGGTGCGTGAGCTGCTAAAAACAAGAGACTTTGCCTTCAAAACAGGGGACAAGACGGCCTTAAAAACAGCAAGGGCCAAACTGTCCCGTGCTATCAGAGAGGCGAAGCGCCCACACGCCAAGAGAATCCATGGCCACTTTCAGGACAGCGGATACACCTGGCGCATGTGGCAGAGCATCAAGGCGATCACAAATTACAAAACCACATCACCTGCTTGTGACCGTGACGCCTCCCTTCCAGATGCGCTGAACGACTTCTACGCCCAGTTTGAGGTGCAGAACAACGTGGTGGCGAGGAAGACCATCCCTCATCCCAGTGACCAGGTGCTCTGTCTAACCACAGCTGAAGTGAGGAAAACTCTATGCAGAGTTTATGCTGACAACATTCCTGGCAGAGTGCTCAATTAGCAGATGTCTTCATTGATATCTTTAACATCTCCCTGAGCAGCGCCATTGTTCCTACATGCCTCAAGACGACGACCATCATTCCTGTGCCGAAGAAGTCTCCTGTCTCCTGCCTCAATGACTATTGTCCCGTTGCACTCACATCCATCATGATGAAGTGCTTCGAGAGGCTCGTCATGAGGCACATAAAGACCCAGCTCCCACCTGCACTGGACCCCATGCAGTTCGCGTATCATCCAAAATGCTCCACGTACTATGTCATTTCCACAACCCTCCATCTGGCCCTCACCCATCTGGATAACATCTGTAAAAATGCTGTTTATAGATCTGTTCTGCATAAGAAAACTGATATTTCTCTTAATTGAGATCTCTAGACTGGAATTTTTAATAGGGCTGGTTTTTTGGGACTATACACATTTTTAGGAAGGGTATGTAACATATCTTATTGTAATACTTTCTTGTAATATTTTATGTGTAATTGCGTCGATTTTAAAACACTTTAGATTTAAGGAGCATTTAACATTTTTTTAAAACCTAAATGTATTTACTTACAGATTTTCAGAGATTTACCGTATCTGACAAGGATGTCAAAAAGTTCATATATTGGTAGTGCTTATCACTTTAAAGTATTCACAGCGCTTCACTTTTTTCACTATTTGTTATGTTACAGCCTTATACCAAAATGTATTATATTTATTATTTTCCTCAAAGTTCTACAAGCGATAGCCCATAATGGCAACATTAAAGGAGTGTTTGAAATATTTATTTATTAAAAATAAGAAATAAAATGACAGCTCATATACAGTATTCACAGCATTAGTGATGACACTCAAAATTTAACTTAGGTGTATCCTGTTTCCACTGATATCCTTGAGATGTTCCCACAGATGACATAAGTGCATGTCAGAGCACAAACCAAGCCAAGTCCAAATAATTGTCTGTGAAACCATCTCTGCAGCACACACCAATCAGGCCTGTATGGTAGAGTGGCCCAACGAATGCCACTCCTCAGTAAAAAGCACATTACAAGCACATTGCTCCAACCAGAAGCCATGGATGACCGCCAAGGTGCGTGAGCTGCTAAAAACAAGAGACTTTGCCTTCAAAACAGGGGACAAGACGGCCTTAAAAACAGCAAGGGCCAAACTGTCCCGTGCTATCAGAGAGGCGAAGCGCCCACACGCCAAGAGAATCCATGGCCACTTTCAGGACAGCGGATACACCTGGCGCATGTGGCAGAGCATCAAGGCGATCACAAATTACAAAACCACATCACCTGCTTGTGACCGTGACGCCTCCCTTCCAGATGCGCTGAACGACTTCTACGCCCAGTTTGAGGTGCAGAACAACGTGGTGGCGAGGAGGACCATCCCTCCTCCCAGTGACGAGGTGTTCTGTCTAACCACAGCTGAAGTAAGGAAAACTCTATGCAGAGTTTATGCTGACAACATTCCTGGCAGAGTGCTCAGGGAATGTGCAGAACAACTAGCAAATGTCTTCACTGACATCTTCAATATCTCCCTGAGCAGCGCCACTGTTCCTACATGCCTCAAGACGACGACCATCATTCCTGTGCCAAAGAAGTCTCCTGTCTCCTGCCTCAATGACTATCGTCCCGTTGCACTCACATCCATCATGATGAAGTGCTTCGAGAGGCTCGTCATGAGGCACATAAAGACCCAACTCCCACCCGCACTGGACCCCATGCAGTTCGCGTATCATCCAAACTGCTCCACGGACGATGCCATTATCTCAACCCTCCATCTGGCCCTCACCCATCTGGATAACATCTGTAAAAATGCTGTTCATAGACTTCAGTTCAGCATTCAACACAATTATTCCTTAGCACCTGATCGAGAAGCTGAGCCCACTGGGCCTGAACACCTCCCTCTGCAACTGGATCCTGGACTTCCTGACACCTTCCTTCCAGATGCGCTGAACGACCAGTGACCAAGTGCTATGTCTACCCACAGCTGAAGTGAAGAAAAGTCTATGCAGAGTCAACCCATGAAAGTCTAGTGGTCCAGACAACATTCCTGGCAGAGTGCTCAGGGAATGTGCAGAACATCTAACGGATGTCTTTACTGACATCTTTAACATCTCCCTGAGCAGTGCTGTTGTTCCAATGTGCCTCAAGGCGACAACCATCACTCTCGTGCCAAAGAAGTCTACAGTCTCCTGCCTCAATGATTATCGGCCAATCGCATGGGAGACCTCAGTCAGCATGGATCGGAAACAGCATCTCCAGCACCACCACACTGAGCACTGGAGCCCCTCAGGGCTGTGTGCTCAGTCCACTGCTGTTCACTCTGCTGACTCACGAATGTGCACCAATGCACAGCTCGAATCATATCAACAAGTTTGCTGATGGCACGACCGTATTGGGTCTAATCAGCAAGAATGACGAGTCAGCATACAAAGAGGAGGTGCAACGGTTAACAGCCTGGTGTGGAGCCAACAACCTGTCTCTGAAATTAGACAAAACGAAAGAGATGGTTGTTGACTTCAGGAGAACACAGAGTGACCATTCTCCACTGATCATCGATGGATCTTAAGTGGAGATCATCAAGAGCACGAAATTCCTTGGTGTTCATCTGGCGGACAACCTCACCTGGTCACTTAACACCAGCTCCATCACCAAGAAAGCCCAGCAGCATCTCTACTTCCTGGGGAGGCTAAGGAAAGCTCATCTCTCTCCCCCATCCTGACCATGTTCTACAGAGGGACCATCGAGAGCATCTTAAGCAGCTGCATCACTGCCTGGTTTGGGAACTGCACCGTCTCTGATCGCAAGACCCTACAGAGGATAGTGAGGACAGCTGAGACGATCATCGGAGTCTCTCTCCCCTCTATCATGGACATTTACCCCACACGCTGCATCCGCAAAGCACAGAGCGTTGTGAATGACCACACACAACCATCACACACACACTTCACCCTCCTACCATCAGGGAAACGGTTCTGAAGCATTCGGGCCGTCACATCGAGACTGTGCAACAGTTTCTTACCCGCAAGCCATCAGGCTCCTTAACAAACATCTGAACTGAACTCTCTCTCACACACATACACACACTCACACACACACACTTACACACAACTGTGTGACTGATCTGTACAACCGGACTCAACACACATACACTTCGCACACCCAGGTTTCAGCACCATTCACACCTTTCATTTTCGCAAAATGTTTACATGCCGTTTGTTGCTGATCTTCCGGGACTTGCTCTTTTTGCACAATATTCTGTCCAAATCCTTTGGTCACTGTTCAGTTTATTTTTTAATGCTGCTATTGTTGAATTGCACAATTCTGTTTACATTTTTCTGTTTACATTTTTTTGCTACTGTGCACCTTATTCTGTCACTACAGGTTTTACTGGCGGAGCTATTGCTGTTTTTATTTTTATATTTTGTGTATTGTGTGTTGTCCTGCACTGTCCTGTGTTGTCTTGCACTGTCTTGTGTTGTCTTTTGCACTGTTTGCACCAGTTGCACACATGCACTTTATGTGGTGAGGATTTTAGTTCCTGGCCCTGTGTTCTTCTGTTCTGTGACTGTTGTTTTATGTTGTTTTATGTAGCACCTGGGTTCAGGAGGAACGTTGTTTAATTTCACTGTGTACTGCATCAGCTATATATATGGTATGACAATAAAAGCTTCTTGACTTCACTTGATTACAGCCTGCATGGAATTTCCCAAAAGGACCCTGAAAGACTCTAAGACCATGAGAAACAAAGATTTAACTCTTCGGCCTAAATGCCAAGAATCATGTCTGAAGGAAACCAGGCACTGCTCATCACCTACCCAATACCATCCCTACATCAAGGCATGGTGGTGGCAGTATCATGCTGTGGGGATGTTTTTCAGCAGCAGGAACTGGAGGACTATGTAGAATCAAGGAAAAGATGAATGCAGCAAAGTACAAAGACATCCTTCATGAAAACCTTCTCCAGAGCGTTCTGGACTTCAGAGTGAGGTGATGGTTCATCTTCCAACAGGACAACAACCCTAGGCACACAGCCTAAATAACAAAGGAGTGGCTAAGGGACGATTTTGTGAATGTCCCTGAGAGGCCCAGCCAGAGCCCAAACTTGAACCCAATTGAACATCTCTTGAGAGATCTGAAAATGGCTGTGTACCAACTCTTCCCATCCAATCTGATGGATCTTAAAAGGTTCTGCAAAGAATAATGAGAAACTGCCCAAAAAAAGGTGTGACAAGCTAGTAGCATCATACTCAAACAGACTTAAAGCTGTAATTGGTGCCAAATGTGCTTTAACAAAGTATTAAGTAAAAGCTATCACTTTTATCTAGTTTATCTGCCATTAGAATAAAACCATTTAAAGTAAATATGAGTAAAAATGTGTTATTAAATAGAAATCCACATTTATACATTTAAAATGATCCAAATTGAAATGTTCTAAACATTGTGCTTTCCTTTCTTCAATATGGCTAGGCACACTTTATGACATATTTAAATCACTTTTTTTTTTTTTTTTAACATTATAATAATAAATATATCAAAGATTAAAGTTTTATATTAAAGAACACAACCATTCATTTTCTTTATCTGACCACTTTTGGCTGAAGTGATAAATAAATAATTTTGTTCCAGTCTTAAGTATGAATAGAGGCAATGCAGTGTTGAACATTATAATGGATAAAGAACATTATCTATAAGGCACAAATTAAGATTATGAATTTGATTTAATACCATGAATAGTTAGTCTTCGTCTTCATGCACAACCCCTTAGAAGTACAAAGTAATTCCTGAACTCAGCCCACCAGAGATTGCACCCACATAAAGACTTTTCTGTGATGAGTGAGCAAACCTTGACAGTAGACTCATGAATTCAGGAAGACTGAAAACTGTTTTTCAATTTCTAACTCTAAATTTACATTACCATTCTGTAGAATGTTAGTGAAACATGTATTACCATTCTGTAGAATGTTAGTGAACTATGTAACTAATATTTAGTCAGATTTGTGGAAGCTAGTTTAGCTCTTATGTGACAGACCATAATTATGTAGATGCAAATAGGCCATTTTCTGACAGTAAAATTAGAGGGTGCCACAAAGATCCGTTCTAGGGCCAATAGTTTATTTTGTACATGCAACATTGTATTATCTTGGCATTATCTGTGAGATGCCTTATTGATGCCATAAAGTTTTGCATATTTGTTAGACAAGATGAGCCTCCAGCTGAGGCATCTACTGTATATATACACCAAATATATTTTACATTTAGATTATAACAGATTTTAAAGTACAGAAGTAGTGTTATGTATGATAGTGTTTTAAGCGATGTTCAATATAAATTCCCCCAATTCCCCTAATATTCCTTACATTACATATATAATCATCATCATCATTACTAAAACAGCTTTTCAACTCATATTTATGTGCAATACATTGCCATACTCCCTATGTCTATAATCATTTTCGAAAATGGTTCCAAAGCCAAACTTTAAACTAGCTAAAAGAAACAGTCAAAGGCAATTTGACTAGCCATGACTGAAGACTTTATATGGTCTTATCAGCATCATTCCCAGAATTCAAAATGTTGGGTTTCAAGGCAATTCGCATAGATTTAAAAGGCAATGATTTAAACGAATTGAGGCAACAGTCATAAATCTTTATAGATTATTATTAAAACAAAAGTTTAAACCTTGAAAACAACAATGATAGCTAGAAATATGCATATTAATGTAATACAGTGCAACCTTTATACTTACTTTCTATGATCCCTTGCGAGTAACCATAAAATCGTAAGGTTTTCACTCTCTCTTTTTAATTGTTAATTTTTCAAGTGGAATTGTACATGTACTGTACTGTAAACTCAACCAAAATTCTGAATTACTTGTCGTAAATGTTTTATTTGATACTTTGAATGAATAATACAATAATAAGATTTATTTTATAATAAGAAAATTGTATGTAATTTATTAGTAAAAACTCTGTTTTGAAATGTTACTCCGAACTTTCGAACCACTCGTAGCTTCTGGCGAATTATCAGATATCAGAGCCGGTTCCAAATGAAAAGTCGCAAACTATCGCGGTGGTGAGTGTCAAGGTCGTGAGTATCCATGACCGCATCCAGCATCCAGTTTTAACTTGTAAGTTCAAACTCAGTGTGAGGTATTCATGAGCATCTGGAGTCTCTGTAGCTTCCCATTTTTTCTTATCAGTCTTTAAGTAATTGGCTTGTATTATGCTGTATTGCTCCAAACTGTTGATAATTGATTTAACTGGGGGCTCCAGGACAAAAATTCTGGATGTGCATTTAATTTGCATTTAATTTAATTTTAAATCTTTTTGTTTCCTATTTTTAAGTATGTTGATGGAGGTTCCAGGATTAAAGTGGTCCGAGGTGGAGAACATGAAAAAGTTGGTTTGAATATAATCTTTATTAGTCAGAAAAAACACATCAATCAACAGGGCTGAGTATTTTACAACAAGGACACCACTTAGTTGGTAAGTATAGAGCCAACATGTTTTGTTCACCCTGATTATACTCTAACCACTGATTCAAGTTTTTATCTGGGACTTCAGATGGATAGTTACGATGTCCGCCAATGCCCATTCATTCTTATTTCCACCCCAAATAGCACGAATGAGCTTACTTATAGCTAGTAACATGTAGTCAACTACAATGTCATAAAATTGTTTCTACTATTTTGGTATGACACCCTGAAAATCATTTCTACTTGTAGGTAGGCCATTGTATAAAATCTCTGCTTTTCCCTGTTCTTCTAATATAGCTTCTGTTTCTGAAATCAGTTCGAGATCAGATACATCTTCCTCTCCAGTAAAGCTGCATTTATATCCAATAGTGCAATAGCTTAAAGCTAACTCGGCATTGGAACACCTTCATTCGTCTTCTTTCTCAGAGACAGAAGTGTCTTGTAAACCTGCAGAGTCTGCAGGATGTAGTGGGATTTCCGTCAAGCTCATAGTCAAATTAACAATGCTTTTCTTTAATATACATGCTTAGACACCTCAACCTCCCCCAGTGGAGAGTGAATGAAACTTTTTGATCATAAGATTTAGTTTTCCATCAATTTCTTTCTGTTTTTTCTTTTGTAGACAGTGGTTAACATTTTGCAGTCTGGATGTATTACAAAGAATATTGGCTTTGATGTGCTGAGGATTTGTTATCACATACAGTGCAGAGTGTGAGAAAGTCAGAAGCAGAAGTGATCTGTCTTGACCTATCAAAATGAATTCACACTATTTTGCTGTGATCTTTTTCACATAAAGTACAACCTCTAAATCCAAAAAAAGTTGGAATGCTGTATAAAATGAAAATAAAAACAGAATGCTATTACTTGCTAATTTTATAAACTCATATTTTATTCACACAAGAACACAGTAAACAAATTAAATGTGTAAACTGGAGAAATTGTGCTCGCACTATCTGAAAGCTTTCTCGAGCTTTCTCGAGATTCTGAAAGAACATCCAAGCAATTGGGCTCGGAGTGTACATTCCACCTAGCGCTAATGCTAAGGAAGCACTCTGTGTACTCTATGGGACCATTAGCGAAATACAGAACACACACTCTGATGGATTGTTTATTGTCGCTGGAAATTTCAACTATGCCAATCTCAGGACTGTGCTCCCTAAATTTCACCAGAATGTGGACTTTGCAACCCAAGGAGAAAACATGCTGGATGCTGTTTAGACAAACATCCTGGGTGCATACTGAGTACACGTTAACAGTGACCAGCTACATCGGCAAGTGCATTGATGACATGACCAAGACATCACCACACGCTTCACCCGTAAGCCGTGAATGACCGCTAAGGTGCGTGCGCTGCTAAAATCCAGGGACTTCACCTTCAGAGCCACGGCCACTTCCAAGACAGCAGAGACACCCGGCCCATGTGGCAGTGCATCCAGGCGATCACAAACTACAAGACAACTTCACCGGCTTGTGATCGTAACACCTTCCTTCCAGATGCGCTGAACGACCAGTGACCAAGTGCTATGTCTACCCACAGCTGAAGTGAAGAAAACTCTATGCAGAGTCAACCCATGAAAGTCTAGTGGTCCAGACAACATTCCTGGCAGAGTGCTCAGGGAATGTGCAGAACATCTAACGGATGTCTTTACCGACATCTTTAACATCTCCCTGAGCAGTGCTGTTGTTCCAATGTGCCTCAAGGCGACAACCATTACTCTCGTGCCAAAGAAGTCTACAGTCTCCCGCCTCAATGATTATCGGCCCATCGCATGGGAGAGCTCAGTCAGTCCGGATCGGCAACAGGATCTCCAGCACCACCACACTGAACACTCGGTCCCTTCAGGGCTGTGTGCTCAGTTTACTGCTGTTTACTGTGCTGACTTACAACTATTTAACAATGCACAGCTCAAATCACATCATCAAGTTCGCTGAAGACACGACTGTGGTGGGCCTCATCAGTAATACAAAGAGGAGGTTAAACAGTTAACAGCCTGGTGTAGAGCCAACAACCTGTCTCTGAACATTAACAAAACTAAAAAATATAGATGTTGACTTCAGGAGAAAACAGAGCGACCATTCTCCACTGATCATTGATGTATCCTCTGTGAAGATCATCAAGAGCACCAAATTCCTTGGTGTTTATCTGTAGGAGAACATCACTTGGTTGCTCAACACCAGGAAAGCCCAGCAGGGTCTCCACTTTCTGAGAAGCCTGAGGAAAGCTCATCTTCCCCCATCCTGACTAGGTTCTACAGAGGGACCATTGAGAGCATCTTGAGCAGCTGCATCGCTGCCTGGTTTGGGAACAGCACCGTCATGGACCGCAAGACCCTACAGAGGATAGTGAGGACAGCTGGGAAGATCATCGTCTCTCTTCCCTCTATCACGGACATTTATACAACACTGCATCCGCAAAGCACACACTTTTCACTCTTCTACCATCAGGGAAGCGGTTCCGAAGCATTCGGGCCGTCACATTTAGACTGTGCAACAGTTTCTTCCCTCAAGCAATCAGGCTTCTCAACATAAAACTGAACTGAAACTCACGCACACACACATTTACTGATCTGTACAACCCAGACTCAACACACAATCGTACTCACTACACACATCCATGTCTCAGCACCACCCACATTATACAGTAAAACCCCGTTGTACGAGCATAATTCGTTCTTAAAAATTACTCGTAGGTCCATTTGCTCGTACATTCAAATTGATTTCCCCCCCTAGGAATAAATGTAAAAGCGATTTAATCTGTTCCGAGATCTTATTCGATCGCTTATTTCTGCACTTAAAACTTATTTGTAGCCTATTTTAACAAACACATACACCACAAATTACCGTAATGTAAACATAATTTAACACTTACTTATGTGGTAGTGGTTGATTGCGAGTGTTAGATGACCACCACGCTCGGTTTCCTCGGTTTCCATGGTAATTCTATTTACTTTCGTTTTCACAGCACCATTACTGATTTTCTTGGGAGACATTTTTCAAGATTTTTTGTGAAATAAAAATATAAAACTAAAAAAAGTTTTTGCTGCACGAACAACGAGAGCGACTGAGTGATACGTCATCAACTAAGCGACTAATGCTCATCAACTAATGCTTCCCGCCACCAAAAACGGGGAACCCGACAGCGTGGGTTTGCTTGTGCCTTCGAAATTTGCTCGTGAAATAGGGTACAATTTTGCGAGCAAGGTCGCTCATGTCTCCATTTGCTCGTACTATAGGTTGCTCGTACAGCGGGGATTTACTGTACTACTTTATTATTACAAACTGGTTTACATGCTGTTTACATGCCTTTTTTTTGCACATCCTTTTAACTGCTGCTATTGCTGTTTTGAACAAACTCTTTTGTTTATATTTTGTTTAATTACAAGTACACTCCTGTACTCAGTTCTCTCCGGACACTGCAAGTTATAATATACAGGAGGTTTACTGGCGGTGCTATTTTGTGTTTTGTGTAATTGTCCTACAATGTCTTGTGTTGTCTTGCACTGTTTGCACCAGGTTGCTGACGATGCACTTTATGTGGTGAGGACACTTACTAGTCCTTAGCTCTGTGTTTTCTGTTATGTATCTTTATGTTGCTTAATGTTGCACCAGGGTTCTGGAGGAAAGTTGTCTCATTTCGCTGTGTACTGCGTCAGCTATATATATATATATATATATATGGTTGAAATTACAATAAAAGCTTCTTGACTCTTGACTTCAATTGTACAATTTTAAGGAAAAAAATGAGATCATTTTCTAGCTGCAATTAGTCTCCAAAACGTTTCACAGAGGCAACAAAAGGCAGACAAAGTAAGTGACCCTAAAAACAGCTGATTTTAACATTTTGCAACTAATTTGGTTAACTGCCAATTGGTCAGTAACATGATTGGCTATAAAAAAGTGTATTTCAGAGAAGCAGAGTAGTTGCAAAAAAGTGCAACTAAAAATTGTGGAACACATTCAGAGTAATGTGTCTCAACATCGAATTGCAATATAAATATATTTCATTATCAAAAGTACATAATCTCATCAAAATATTCCAAGAAATATCTACATACGAAGGGCTATTCAGGCTCTCAGATGACACTGCATTAAAAACAGGCATGATTCTGCAATTATTAAAGGGTTTAGAAATACCTCAAGAAGTCATTTTCTGTAAACACAATTTGCTGTGCCAAGCTAATGCAAAGAAGAAGCCATACGTGAACAAGATCCACAAATGTCTTCTCAGGGCCAAAGCTCATTTAAAGTAGACTAAAACAAAATGGAAAAATGTTCTGTGGTCAGACGAATTAAAAATGAATTTCCTTTGGGAAACCATGGAAGTTGTGTTCTCCAGACTAAAGATAAAATGGACCATCTGGCTTGTTATCAGCATTCAGTTCAAAAGTCTGCATCTCTAATGTGTAATTTGTGCCTATGAAATGGGCTGCTGGCACATCTGGAAAGGCTTCTTTTTCCGGAAAGGCAATGTTAACCAAACTCTGCATCTATTATAACAGCATGGCTTCATGGTAAAAGAGTCATGGTGCTGAACTAGCTTAGATGCAGTCCAGACTTTTCTCTAATGCAGAACACAACATAAAATTAAAAATACTATTAAAAAGACCCAGAAATTTTGAGCATCTAGAATTCTGTATCAGACACAAATGAGACAACAATACTCTCCGAAAACTCCAGCAATTGCTCTCCTCATTTCCCAGATATACGAACTGTCTCTAAATGTATGCAATTTATCTGAGACATGTTGCAGCCATCAAATTTTAAATGACTTTTTTCCTTTGAATTTCACATTTCCGCAATCTAGACATTTAATATTTTTTATCTTATAATTTTTTTCAGATTTGTAAATCATTGCATTCTGTTTTTATTTATATTTTACACAGCATTACAATATTTTTTGGAATTGGGGTTGTAATACCTGCAATAGACTTGACTTGAACTAATATTTCTGTTGCACAATACAACAGTCAAACTATTACTTTCGTGTTAAAAGGGATTGTTAGTTCAAAAGATCAAAAGAAAGTG
>MU537915.1:1838832-1853430 GCA_024362625.1 Silurus asotus | reverse complement strand
TATATATATATATAAGCTGATGAAATTTATTATTTTTAAGTGAATTATTAAGACAACACTAAGATAAGGAGGACAGTGTGTACAAAGTTTAGTTTGAGAACCTGGTGATTGACTAATTTGTCCCTAGAGTAATTTATGTCTGTTTTGTTCCTATGATCATATGTACTTATTTGAATGAGTGTATTAGTCACAATGAATGAGGCCTGGTCAACAGTTAAAGTTCAGCCTTTTAAATTACATTTAAATTGCTTGCTTGAATTCTTGAAATCTAAGTCATCTCAGTGGGGAAAGGAGCATAATGAAAATGTTGGTTTCGTGCAAATTGCCCACCCCAGATATTAAATAATAATGATTCCTTACCTTTTGTTCTGAGACTCTTGTTATATTTCAGCTTAAAAATGACCATGTGCAATAATAGTTTCTGACAGTCAGGAGCCAAACCTACAGTCCAACCTATTTTGCAACAACCGTCTATATAATGAAGCACTTGCATAAAGAACATTTACAATAATTTATGTCTATCTAGTTTACACAAGAAAAAAACTAAATGTGTTTAGAAAAGAAAGATTCAATTGTAAGATATATTTCAATTCAATTATGAATGCAACATGAGAGACAATGATTTCATGGTACAAAGTATGCGAACACACCCATCACAAGCAGATTTCTAAATGTCACACTGCAGATTTTGTTGCTACACATACCTAAGGTCATTGGATTTAACCAGAGCAGTTTAATTTTAAATCCAACCCAAACTTGCAATTGTTTTTTTAAATATTAAAAAACATTATAACACAAAAAAAATTCAATATGCTGTGTTTCCACATAGTTCACAGAATGTTTTAGACAACTGTTTACACAAATATCTTCAAATCCTGGACCAAGTGGAGTTGAATAAACCTAGTTATATGGCCTAATATATGAGTTAGCCTGATGCAAGCTTACACATTTAAAGTAGCCTCATTATTGTTGTGGTAGAACATTATTTGCATACCAAAGGTATTAATACAACTAATGATCATACAAATAAAGTAAAATAAAGGACTAATACATTTAATAAAGGTTAATGAAAATTTTTATTTGTCTAGTCAGGGTGCAAAGTAGTCATTTTCTTTAATGTGTGGTACCATCTGCTACTTTATACTCCCAGGCATATCTTGTATTCTCCTCCATGAGGGGCAAAGGGAGATTTCATTCAATTGATTTGCAGATTTGTGCAGAGGCTATTTCTCTGATCATGTAGACTACATCAAAGGTCTACATAGACTACATCAAAAAGCCTTTATGTGGGTGAAATATGTAGGTATTTTTGCATTTTGCAATGCAATAAACGAGTTTGTACGATGCACTATCTGTTTGCCCCTACACATTTTTGCTTATCCAGGTAAATTTCTCTTGATTAGAACACACTTAAGAGTTTGTCTCTAAATATCCTCTGAATTTTAACAGTTTCATGCTTCCCACATTCATTAACTTACTGCAAAAAACATACTGTGGTCTGCACAAACCATGCATGTCTTCTGTGCAAGTACAGTTATACTTCATGTAATTGGCCTTGCAATGCTATTTCCATTTTTTGGTGGAAGATATGGAATTTTACCCTATCTTTAGCACCCATTGTTTACAGATTAACTGGCAAAAAAGCTGACACAATTTGATTGGATACCAAACATCCATTTTTTTATTTGTAAATACACTACCTGAACATGTTAATAGGAACATTTGTAATCCTATTTAGTCATGCACCTATATTATCAGGTAATTGTCTGAGTGCATGGTATCAAGCAGATATGCACCAGCAGGTTCAGGTAATATTCACATCATCCTTTGAAATGGGAAGAAATGTGATCTTAGTGATTTTGACTGTGGCATGGTTATTAGTGCAAGACGGGCTGGTTGGAGCTGTTCTTTCTAATGATTGGGAGTTCAGATGTAATAGAAATTAGCGAGTACAACAAAAAATTGCCAAACTGGTCCAATCTGAAAACAAAAAGCATGTCTGTACACTTGTGGTGCATGGGCTACAACAACAGAAAACCACATTGTGTTCCACTTCTGTCAGCCAAGAACTAAAAGCTGAGGGCAGCTGAACTTGAAATGTAGTCTGGTCTGAGGAATCTCGAATTCTGATGAGGCACACAGATGGTAGGGTGAGAATTTGGCACCAACAGAATGAATTCATGACGGAACTTGCCTAGTGTTAACAGTCCAGACTGGTGAAAGTGGTGAACGGGTGTATACAATGTATAAATGCAGCATTCACAAGATGGCATGTCAGAGCCAAAGAATTCTGTCTGAAATATTTATAGCAATTTCATCCTCAGTCCTCATCCTCATTGTGTCCCTCCTAAAAACTTTCTGTCATGGTTTTGACTGCTATCAATCTCAGATATTATACTCAAAAGTATTTACTGCTTTAGAAAATCCAGAAGACTGTACTTTCTGTCATGTTTGAAGGAATGAAGGGTTTAAAAAAAAAAAAAACACCTAAACGTGGAAACACATATTGTAAGTATGCTAAAAAAACAGACAAATGCATAACTGATAGGATTGTTACTTCCAGCTACTCTCTGTTGACTATGAAATATTCTGATATAAGAAGTTGCTCAGTAGCAATCAGCAGCAAGAGTTTGCAATGAATTCGACTCAAAGTTCTCAGTCATTTCACCGTCAATTACAAAGCTCTATTCCTTCACCTGTTTGCTTAAAGGACACATAAAGGGAGCAGCTTCAAGACACAAAACAATAAGAAACCTGGAATGAAATCTAGGAATAACAAAAAAATGTGTAGGTTTGAAGGAGCTTATTTTTAGAGAAGCTCAGCATGCACAGTTGAAGTTTGGTCCCTTATTTGGTAGATAGCTGAGTCATGTCACAGCTGTTTGCCTTTTACATTTATGTTTGTCTCCAGTGCTTTCCCAATCACTACGGCAACAAGCTTGAGAAAGATGGATAGGGAATGGGTGGGAGAATTGGTGGGGGGGTGCGACGGGGGAGCTTTCAAACTCATTAATAGGGTAGTTTAATGAGCCTTTAAGCCCAGTTTCTAATAAAAAAAAAAAAGTCAAAAATAGCTCCTTTGTTCTTTGCTATATAATATAAGGGATAATTAATAGTGTTATGCAAGGCTATGTAGATATTACTTAGTATATACATTTAGATCGTTTTCATTAAAACAGTTATTATTTTAGTTTTTAAAATGGGTCTGTTTATGACAGTCAGTGGCAAGTTATAAATAACTAGGCCTGGCACAATCTTTGGAAAGCAGTGTATAGAAAAGAAGCAGGAAACAAATGCAAGGTCTTTTTAATCTATTTATTTTATGAAGACACCTTCCACATTATAAAAAGAAAAAAAAAAACACATACAAAAATAGGCTACCAGGAATAAATACACATATATGTCCGTAATAAAAAAGATTAGGATGGTTGTTTGTAGCCTTTTCAGATAGAGGACTGAAAAGATCACTCAAAATAAGGTAGAGGTAGAAATGTAGAGGTAGAATGGTTGTCAGGGAGCACCCTGCTTCTTCTCCTGTGCGTGCTCGCCCGTACGGAGCTCCTCGCCATCATACTAACTACCCACACGTGGCACTTAATTCACATGCACATATAAACCCCACACTCACCCTTGCCCGGCGTCCGTTATTGTTTCCCTGTACACTCGTTCTGCGGCTAAACTCTTCTCCTCCAATCCTGCGATACGCTACTTACGTTATTTCTGGACTTTTGTGGTCCCTGCTCTGGGAGCGCACTACAGATATTTCCTTACGCTCTTCTCTTCACTGCTGGTATTTTGCTGATTTTGCATTTCTTCTAATAAACTGTGTTCGCTTATAATCCGGCTTCTGCCTCCGTTACTGCCGTGTAACAGAATACCCGACTGAGTAAATCAAAGAAGGATTAACCAGCTTTACCTCACTATGGAGCCACAACCCGGCACCTCGTCCGACATAGTTCGGGATCTCGTCTCCGCCTTTCCATTCGCTGCTGCTTTTCAGGACCCGCCCATGCTCAACGGCAGCCTGATGGCGCTCCTGGACACCTTTTCGGGAGAAGCCGCTGAATGCCGCGGCTTCCTTCTACCTGTACATCGAAATGCAACCACAGCAGTTTCCCTCCGAACGCTCCAAGGTGGCTTTCCTAATCTCCCTACTTTCTGGGAGAGTGCTGACTTGGGCACAGTCGCTGTGAAACGCAACCAGCCCTGTGACAAACTCTTATGCCCAGTTTACCACGCACTTCCTGGAGGTGTTCTGCGCCGCTTCCGGGGTCCCCACCACGGCCGACCAGCTGCTCAGCTTATGTCAGGGGAATGAAAATGTCACCGAATACAGCCTCTGTTTTCGCACCCTGTCAGCATCTAGTGGCTGTAACGCGGCGGCACTACTAGGTGTGCATAGGCTGAGTCTAGTTTCAGAAATCAAACAGGCGATGGCTGTGCACGATGGCACCGTGGGGCTGGAGCACTTCATATAAAAGCCCTTTGGGCTTTCACAACGCCTGGCAGCTTGCTGCCCATCTCCACCTCACACTGGCATTCTGCCTGGATCCGCGGCCATCCCTGACGCCGAACCAATGCAGCTGGGTTCACAGTGGTTTGTCCCGGGATGAAAGAAACATCGGCCTGGCCGCTGGGAGGTGCCTGTACTGCGGGACGTTGGGTCATTCCATCACCAGATTCCCCACACGCCCTTCTCATCCTGCGGTGAGTACCGTTGAGTTCCCTACCGACATTTCACCCCTGTCCAAACTCACTGTGACTCTCCTAACCCCCGCTCTCTATATCTCCGTGCATGCTCTATTGGACTCCAGCTAAGCAGGGAACTTCATCTCCCAGGACCCTGGGGCTCCCAGGACCTAGCCATCCAGACCATCCAGGGATGCCCGCTGGGCCGGGGTTGGGTAAAATACTGCACACCAGTCGTCACGCTGCAGGTGGGTTTGTTCCATTGGTAGGAGATCCGGTTTATGGTGTTGGAGAACTCAACGGTCAGCTTGATCTTGGGGAGGCTGTGGTTGCAACAACACACTCCAAGGTGTTCCTGGGACCCCGGTGACATCCTGGAGTGGAGTCCTCACATGTTCTGTTCACAAGCGGCCACTCGCCTCCCCCCCTCACCGGCCCTGGGATTGCTGCGTCTAGCTTTTTCTTCGTGGGGAAGAAGGACAGGGGTCTTCACCCCTGCATCGACTATAGGCAGCTGAACTCCAAATCGCCCCCCCTACCTTACCCCCTCCCGCTTGTATTAGCAGCTTTGAAGGACCTAACGTAGGCGAAGGTTTTCTCCAAGCTCGATCTCCGGAGCGCCTACAATCTGGTACGCATCAGAAAGGGAGATAAGTGGAAGACTGCCTTCATCACGCCCTCGGGACACTACAAATACGGGGTCATGCTGTACGGCCTCTCCATCTCTCTCACAATCTTCCAGGGGTTCATGAACAACGTGTTTCAGGCATATGTCCTGAGGTTCGTCATTGTGTACATAGACAACAATCTGGTCTACTCATGGGACCTGGAGGAGCACCAGAAACACGTTTGTGACGTCCTGGAGGTACTTTGTTCCCACCGGTTATACCTGAACCTCTCCAAGTGTGAATTCCACCGCCCAAAGATCCGCTTCCTGGGCTACGTCATCAGCGCAGAGGGGATCCAGTTGGACGAGGGAAAGGGAAAAGCTGTGAGGAACTGGCCCGTCCCGGAGTCTATAATGTAGCTCCAGCGTTTACTGGGCTTCGCCAAATTCTATCGTTGGTTCATCTAGGGGTACAGCCAGATCACTGCTCCCCTCACCTCTCTCCTCAGAGGAAAGGCAAGAACCCTGAGGTGGAGCCACAAGGCCCAGGAGGCCTTCCACGAGCTCCAGCGACACTTCTGCCACGCTCCTGTGCTGCGCCATCCCGACCCTTGGAGGCCCTTTGTGGTCGAGGTGGATGCCTCCTCAACAGGTGGAGGCCGCTCTCCCCCAGCGGTCAGGAACCCCTCCACAACTCGTTCTTTTTCCACAAACTCTCCGTCGCCGAGGACATCAAGCTGGCCCTAGAAGAGTGGAGACACTGGCTGGAGGGAGCCGAGCACCCATTCACTGTGATCACCGACCACAAGAACCTCCAGTACCTACAGGAGGCCGGAGAATGGAAAGGCCGATGCCCTCTCCTGGGGGCCAATCGTCTGGGACATCGACAAAGAGATACACATGGCCTCTATCCAGGGGCCCGTCCCTAAAGGAATGCCCAGAGGGGCATGTCTACGTACTCGCTGCCTGCCGGCGTGGACAGTCTGTACACGAGGGGAGGCTCAGGCCACCTGGGCAAAAAGCGTACGGTGCAGCTCGTCCAGACCCGATACTGATGGCCGAAGATGACACAGGAGGTCACACGCTACGTCCAGGGGTGTCCCATCTGTGCCATGTTGAAGGTCCCACGCTACCTGCCCATGGGCAAGCTGATGCCGCTGCCTGTCCCGCAACGTCCCTGGTCCCATCTGGGTATCAACTTCATCACAGACCTGCCGCGGTCAGAGGGCAACACCTGCATCCTGGTAGTGTTAGACCGCTTCTCGAAAGCCTGTTGTTTCATCTTCCTGAAAGGCCTGCCAACCACCCTCGAGAAAGCGGAGGCCCTCTTCCAACATATCGTTCAGAACTTTGGCCTCTCGGGGGAAATCTCGGGTCTGGAAGGCCTTCTTTTAACTCCTGGGTGTGTTGGTCTAACGTCTGGCTATCACCCGCAGTCCAACGTCCAGGCGGAGCAGAAGATCCAGGAGCTGTACCTGAGGACCTACTGTGGCCGGGACCAGGCAGGTTAGTGCTGTTTTCTACTGTGGGCCGAGTATGCCCAGAACTCGCTCTGCCAAGACTCCACGGGTCTCAACCCTTTCCAGTGCGTGTTGTGGTTCCAACCACCCCTGTTCCCTTGGTCAGATGAGCCGTGCAATGTGCCCTTGATGGATTTCTGGTTCTGGGAAAGCAACTGGGTCTAGGAGTCGTGCACACACAGCTGCGACCGGCCCTCTGTAACACTTGCAGACACGCCGATGCGAGACGGCTGGAGTTCCCGTGTTTCCGTCCGGGCGGACCTCATGTGGCTGTCCACAAAGGACCTAAAGCTGAGGCTGCCCTGTTGCAAGCTGAGCCCCCGGTTCATCGGGCCCTTCAGGGTTACCCACCGGATCAGCTATGTGTCCTACAGGCTGGAGCTGCCATCAAGGTACCGCATTTACCCCACATTTCACGTGTCTCTGCTAAAGCCCTGTGTTTCACCTGTGTCTCGCCCCCAAGGTGACCCCGAGGTTGTGGATCAGCCCAGTGCCTATGCTGCGCGTGAGGTCCTGGATTCCCGTCGGCGCGGGGGTAGCCTCGTGACCTAATAGACTGGAAGGGGTACGGCCCGGAGAAACGATCTTGGGTGGCCCGTCAGGACATGCTGGACTTGGCGCTGCTGGCGGAGTTCCATGCCAGGCACCCTGGGCAAGGGGCAGGCCTTGTCGCCGGGTTAGGGCATCCGGAGCCACCCCTGGGGGAGGGGGTGGTGTCAGGAAGCACCTTGCTATTATACTAACTACCCACACCTGGCACTTAATTCACTTGCACATTTAAACCCCTCACTCAACCTTGCCCGGTGTCCGTTATTTTTTTCCTGTATGTTCGTTCTGCGGCTAAACTCTTTTCCTCCAATCCTGCGATACGCTACTTGCGAGGTGCTCGCCTGATTTCTCTACACGGACTTCATTTCGTTATTTCGGGGCTTTTGTGGCCCGCTCCCGGAGTGCACCACAGATATTCCCTCACACGCTCCTCTTCACTGCTGGTATTTTGCTGGTTTTGCATTTCTTCTAATAAACTGTATTCGCTTATACTCTGGCTTCCGCCCCTGGTACTGCTGCGTAACAATGGGAGAGGTAGACCAAGGTTCAACACTTGAAGGAAACCTACCTTGCTTCAGCATTTTCTGCCCTGCAAATTCAAGATTAAGTGGATAAAATAAGTGCCTGAAGTGCACATAAACTAATGGTAAAACTCAGAAAAAAGTGTTTATTCACCTGGTCAATATTTCAGTGGCCTAAATAAAAGTTAAGCTTATAGAGAGGTGTGTCCCTTCAGGTCCCTGATTAAAAGCCATAATTTAAATTGTGAAAAGAACTAAAAGTCACAGTGTAGTGGGTGTTGTTAACAAAAATATAAAAATCCTAAAGGCAAACTACATTTATTTTTAAATTAATCTACGAAATATGCATTAAAATAAATTAACTGTATGTGTGTGTGCTTTGTTATGGAGACAATATACATTTCCTGGTGAAATAAAAAGATTGAGCCTAACTGCTTGGAATTAGGCAGAAATGTAAGATGCAGGTTAATGAAATTCAATGAACTTGAGTGTTTTTTTTTTTTTAAATAGCCTTCAAGAAATCAGAAATCATCCGACCATATACATATGAATGAGGTTTGTGTAAACATGCTTTTGCTTTAATGTATTCAACATAAATTGATCAATGAACATAATAAACATATTATAACGTATATCTCTCTAGCCTGAATTAATTCCTGCATAAAACATTCCTTTTTTTTCAGATTTTTCTATTAAAAATTATTTCTTGTTCTCTTGTGATGCACAATTGATAATTCCATATAGATGGTCCACATGGTAAAAAGGATTTTCACATAAATTCTTAAATTCATGTCATCAAGAGGACAGCTGTGTACATGCATCAAGCTTAGATCATCAGGGGATATTGAATTATTATATCTATGGTTGTCAATTTAATAGCTTTTTACAGACAGTCATGAAACAAATCACGAGCTTCAGTTTGCACCACATTGATTAACAAGGGTGTGTGCTTTGTAAATAACATTACTTGTTGCATTTAGTCATATTATTCATATGTTAATGTACACTGCTGTGGACTGAAAGAGCTATTTGTTAATATTTTGAATATCAAACCATATTACTGCAGGAGAAAGGCTGGATTAATCAAACTTTTCTCAGGGGCAAGCTGAAATTGTCAAACTAACTGCAGGGGCAGGCTGGATATTGCAAAAATATTATTGCAAAATAAACCAATATATTGCAAACAGAACTCACCTCAACTTAAGACTTTGATGTAGATCAGTACATTGGGATCATAGACCTCTCATTTTCAGGGTCATCTTCCTCTCTTCTCCTTTCTCATCTGTTGTTCTAAGCCAAAAGAAGAATGACCTCGGTCAGCACTTCTAGGCTGGCTCTTTACAAGATGTAGGTTTCCATACCTCATAAGAAATGGCATAGGAAACTGTTTAGTCTGTTAATCAGGGTGAACACCCAAGACACTAATCTTGTCGGCAGACATGCTGGCTCTCCTCATGTCCAATCGTCTTATCCAGTCGCCAGATTTTTACATAATCGTCCGCTGTCTGCAGTCCACATGGCAGCCGGCTAGGCACTTGCTTGGCCGTAAAACCAGGCTTTATGAGTTTTTCAGCAAGACCATTAACATATTACTTACTGTATGGCTTCCAGAATGTTAGATGTAAATGCATGAACACATATATATATATATATGTTCATGCATTTACATATGTATGTTCATTAATTTACATATGTATATATATGCACCTCTCGGATAATTTTCTAATGGCCACTTTGGTTAAATTTTATATGAAATATCTAAAATAAACTAATATGTGTGACTCTAAATGCCCAGTACAACTGAGTTTAGGATCACTATTATAAATGTGTTTCTCAACCGCCTCCAGGGAGGCTCCTGGCATTGAGCCCTGATGTTTCTGGCAGCAGCACTTGCCTTCAAAGTATGACTCATTAAGAACGAGCTTCCAAAATCCCTTACTGTCAATCTCTATGCTGCCTCTGAAAATTCACTCTTATTGTTTGCTCTTTTCGTTACAATATGAGAGCAGTTCATAGGACTGATAATATACTGGCATTACAGTATCCTTTGATAAGAAAATGTGAAATGGTTATAGCATCAATGTTGGGCCAAAAGGCTATTTATTTCCATATATGTGATCTGTCATTTGAAATATAACAGATATTCTTTGAAAATGTAACTCAAATTACAATAATATATACCCTATTTACAGATCAATTTTTAACAGTGTGTTACATTCTAGGTACTGCAAACGTTTTATTTACTACAAATAAATGTAATTACCTACGAAGAAAAATAATTAAGATATACTTAAGTCCTATTTGTCTTCTTCTACTTCTTTTTATTATTATGAATTATTATGAATTATTATTATTATTATTATTATTATTATTATTATTATATTTTTTTTTTAATTTTTTTTTAAATACCTAAATACATTTAAAGAATAGTATACATTATAAATACAAATCGTTAAATGTTTTCCCCATAAAATCAATAGTATCTTCTGTTTGTATTACATCAGCCAATGGGTATTCCATGAAATCAGTATTTAAAGCTATCTCAACTGAAGTACATATATTATATTTGTTGTACACATTGAGTTTTAAATGTTATATGGCTTAAACTAATGTTTGGTAGTAATATATAACCTGAATTTATGACTATTCTTTCAAATCTGTGGATTTGCAAAATGTAAATTAAATCAGTGATTAAAAAAGGATTTAACAGCAAACTAAAATGTTTTATAAAATAAATAAGGCAAATGTCTTTCATTTTTTTATGCTTATAGTTACTCTGATTACTAATTTTTCTACCTAGTCATATTTTAGTTATTTTCTTTTTTTTTTATTATCCAAGAAGCTAAGGCATTTGAAGTGGGTGGAGTGCTACAAAGCAATATACACAAGCAGAGGAGTTGGCCCTGCCACACTGCAGAAGGCAGTAAATGATTGTATTGTTAGAGTTAACCACCTCCCAGGAACTGGGTGGATAAATAAACTTTGTAATCAATTCTAATTTCAAATGTAATCCATTCTGAATCGTTTGCAAATTGTGGAATTGTGTTTAGACCCTGCTTGTAAATATATTTAAAAAAATCCTCCATTTTGGCAAAAGCTAACCACTATCCTTCCACAGTGACTGTCAAACAGCCTGTCAAACTCCTTGGTTTTTCCAAATGTGTGCATCTTCATCCAAATGTAATGGTAAGTATAAGTCTCTTTACACCTAAAATATTACCTATTTACACTGCACACTTTATGTTAACTTCTTCAAATGATTCTTATTTTTCTGCCACTTTCAAACCAACTACCTGCATGTCTTCACTCACCACATCCATAAACCTCCTTCTTGGCATTCCTTTTTTCCTTCTTTCTGGTTGCTCCATCCTCAGCATTCTCCTACCGATATACCCCATGTCCTTCTTCTGCATCATCTCAATCACCCCCCTTACCTTGTCTTTAAAACGTCCTACATGTCCCTCTAATAAACTTTCTAATCCTGTCTATCCTTATCATTCCCAACAAAAATCTCTACTTTAGCTCTGCTACCTCCAGCTTCACCTTCATCTTTTACTCAATGCCACTGTCTCTAAAATCATACAACATTGCAGGTCTCACCACAGTCCTATAAACTTTCCCTTTCACTCTTGCAGATACCCTTCTATCACAAATCACTCCTGTCACTCTTCTCCACCCACTCCACCCTGCCTGCACAATTTTCTTTACTTCTCTAACACACTCTCCATTACTTTGCTCTGTTATCCCCAGGAACCTGAACTCCTCCACCTTCTCCACCTCGTCTCCCTGCAACCACACCGCATTATATACTTTATATCTGAACATATTAATAAAAAGTTATATTGAGATGTAATTTATTCTCCAAAAAATAAAAGCAGGTAAGTAATGAAATAATTAAACACAAGCATATTATATATCTACATGTGAATAGCCATAGTTCACTGATAAACAGGAAAACAAAGAAAATACATTTCTTAATATTATGTTTTATTAAGTTAAGAAATACTGAAACAAAATTGCACAATATTATTTAAAGTATAAAATGGTTTTATCAATAACTGGCAAATTGTTTGTTAACAAATATGCCATATTATACCATGATTCAGTAAAAGAATATCAAATTTCACATGATTTCCTGGAGATTAGTTTAAGCCCACACAGACATTTCACTCCTGACTCATTTCTTGCATTTGGGTAAATTCAGGTTCAAGGATCATCAAAAATAAAAACATCTTCAAATTGTACAACACTTAATGCTCAAGTCTAATTAATGGTCATAGATTTGCGTCTGGTCACAGATTGACCATTTGCTAACTGAATTGGATAATGACAAGGAGAGGTCACATATTAAGTTCTAGCAACCTCTGTTTATTAAAAGGAGAAGAGTGTTCTACAGAACTGCACTATATTGTAAAACAAAGTTTTGCATTATTTTATTTTATTTTATTTTATGATGAGCAACACATTAATGCTGTGGAAAGATTTCCCATTAAAATTAACAGTCAAAAGACTGTTTATTTTATTATTATCAAAACACTGTTTATGACAACCTCATTTAATTTTATGTTTGTTTGTTTGGTTCGCAACAATTTTTTCAAACAAACATATAAACTTTGGTGACAACAAAAATCACAGATCATTAGGACTTGTGACTACCACTATAAAAGTGGAATATTTGTCAGTTTGGTGTTCTGGAACACTCAGTGTACACCTATCATAAAAAAAAAAGTGGCAGTAGGGATAACTTTGGAGAAGCAATTGTGGCTGCTCACTAAACTGGCAAAGGTTATAAAGCCATCTTTAACCTTTTAAAATACACTGTTATCTGTGGACCGATTAAACTAAGGTGGAGATGTTTGGTCATCATGCACATTCACTCTGTTTGGTAAAATCAAAAACACACCTATTGCAGTCAACAATGAAGTTCATTGATTTTGGCTTGCTTTGTAGCCACAGGACTTTGGGATTTGGGACAACTGGGCCAAAAAAACAAGAATAACACGTTCTCACCAAACGTCCATATGTGAAGAGCTGGGCGTGAGAATGTATTGAAAAGACAACAAGACAATCATCCCAACCAAAAAATAAATAAATAATTCGGATGTTGGATTGGCCAAGCTGAAGTCCAGACTTTAGCTCCATTCAAATCCTGTTGCTGGAACATAAAGAAGATTTGTGATTGAATGAATGAACCCAAACATCAGTGAACTAAAAGCAATGTTTTAAATAAGAGAAACGAAAAAATATGATCCTGACATACTCCTACAGAAAAATAATTGATAAAAAAGTATCTGGATTTTATCAATCTTCATGCATACAAACAGTAAAGGTGTAATATGACACTTTTGTGCATTGTTTTATATGTCATTTGTTTTGTTAAGACTGTCCACATGATATACAGTCCTACAGATAGAGGAGTACTCACAGACACTGGCACTGAATATGCTCTAGAGCACCTTTCACGCATTCTGTTAACACTCCAGGTGCTAAGGATGACTCAAAGAGAATGACTAGGAATTACGATATCATGCTGCTTTTGTGAAAGCAGAGAAAACACATGTGCTCCACAGCAGTTGGAAAGTGCATTGTGTGCATCATACACAGTCATTTATAAATGTCTTTCCTAACGCAAATGGAGTAGATTTCACTTTTTTAGAATCTTGAAATTTCTCAAAACAGCCTGTTTAGGCACTCTGGTACATTTCTATTGCTATCTTTTTTAGTGTTAACTCTATTTCCATAAAGTCAGGGTCAATAATGATGTGGACTGTGAATAACCCAGTAGATTGTATTTACTATCCACTGTTCTTTTTGGTTCTATTCTTAAGCAATTGTGCTTCAAATGCTCCTATAGCGGACCACTTTATTTCAGAACAACATCAAAACCCCCCCCAACTCTTCCAGGCTTAGTCATGCTCTATTCTGGTCAAAAATATCTCCTTTTTGTTCTGACTGCTATGGCAGAATCAGTATGGCTCATTATGCATCTCATGTAGCCCCCACTCTGCCGCCATGTTAACAGCATCTGCATAACTACACAGAAATCACAATGACAGGCCATGTGTTTTGCTCAACACAGTCAGTTGTGGCAAAAGGTTTTTTAAATATTTTATTTGGGCAATGGAAAAACTTGCTGGTGCTCATCTTTGTTTTGGATTGTTTTGGTCCAAAACCTAGCAAAGCTGATGGGAAAGATAAGATATTCCCATAAATTTTGAAGGCACTGGACAAGCTTGGTATTGTGTGTCACTTCCATATAGCATAAAGATCTAGGCCAGTGTCTTTAAGCTAAAAAGAAAATCAATTTGGAATTGAAATTTGACCTCAAAGTACAAGACTGTGTTTCTTTCCAAGAAAAAAAAGGGAAAGAATGATATTGCTGCTGCTTCAGTCTGTTGTGGTGAAGCAAGAGTTTCATTTTTAAATGAAGCTCTTTGTTTACAGATTTATATACTTACATTTATACATTTATATACTTACCTGATCATAAGCTTAGGGTAGAAAAAATAAGGTTACCAAGTCCCACAGTTGACGGTGTAATGTAAAAAGTATTACTCCTTCGTATAATGTTGGGCCTGCTGCAGGATAATAAATGTATGAATGGATAAATCGATTAATGAATGCTAACTTTGAAACAGCATCAGCACCTAATAAAAACTAGGACAAATAGTCATTATAGCTTAGGGTATATATATATATATATATATATATA
>MU537915.1:1777710-1838825 GCA_024362625.1 Silurus asotus | reverse complement strand
TATATATATATATTATTTGCCATGTATAGGCAGTAAATACTGCATGCAATCTAGATAGAATTGAATGGAAAGAATGTCATAGGATGATAAAATACCTAGTGGGTTCTTTACAAAATATTGTAAGTACACTTTATCAGTCCACGGTTGTGGAGCGAATGCTGTGTTGGGGGAGAACAATCACAACAATAATCACAGTATTGATTTCAACCATCTGTGACGGCTTGAGCTACATATTACACTGTTTACTTATCATGATGAAACTGGCCTAGGCTGCGTGCCTGCCATTAACATTTGCATTGTGACCCTGTTATTTTCTCTGGATGAAGCATATCTCCATATCTAAAAAAAAAAAAAAAACAACAAAATAAAAACATTGCATTTGATAAATTCTGTATGATTCTTTACTGATTTTATGATTATACTAATTTTACGGAATTTATTTTGAGTGATTTTGTAAACAGACCGATAGACAGACAGACTGACTGACTGACTGACCGACTGACGTGGTCCTGGCATCAATATGATCTTCCAGCCTATAGAAATCAGCCCTGTGGGATCCTGGTTGTGTAAAAGACATGCAAATGCAGCTGTCACGATAGCCAATCAGATTTCAAGTTGGTGACACCTCTAGCAGGCATTTAACATTTGCATTTTTATGAAAGCACAATAGTCAGAGATCACAATGTTTGATAGATAGATAGATAGATAGATAGATAGATAGATAGATAGATAGATAGATAGATAGATAGATAGATAGATAGAGAAGTAAACAAACAAACAAATAAATAAATAATAGGCACTTGGCTCACTATTGTTTTAAACAAACTGAATTTATATAAAGCTACATTGTCAGAATAGTAATTTTTACACCGTTAAACAGATATAAATAAACTGGGACTAGAACCGATCTGTTTTGCTTTTGAGGGTCTGTTCATTTCGTGTAATGTGTTATGGATTTTTCTGATTTTTTTCCCAGCACAGGGAATACAGTGTTTACGGTAGGCGATTAGGTGTCTCCAGAACTTGCCTGGCTGTAATTACACATTCAGTTTTTTTAATCGTTTCGTGTGTTAGTGTGTTTAGGCTGTCCTCAAAGAACATAAGTAATATTTAAAGAAGGTTGAAATAGATAAAAATAATACTGAAAAGCAAAAAAAAATAAAATCAATGTTAGTAGGTTGACGTGTTCCATCAGGACCCCGCTACTTCCGGTTCGGCATAATCTCACTGCTGAGGTCTCTGAAGTTGAAAACATGTAAGTGTAGTGCAGGTAAATGATTATGTGATTTGTGGAGATTTATACCGAATTGAATGTGTGTATGTGTTTGTGTTTTAGGTCTAAAGTCACTTTTAAAATTACCCTGACGTCGGATCCTCGGTTACCCTACAAAGTGTAAGTGTGAGCCCAGCATTCAGCTCAGTGCATATCAACTCATTAAAGAATCAGTAAACAACTTAACAGTCAGTCTTTCACTGCGTCTTATATTCACTTGCTCGAATAGATGATCTACCATCGGAGAAATATACAAGCTTGTACTGCTCCCTCGTTTCATCCAGATGTTAGCAGCTAGCCTGTAATCCAGCTGTTTAGCAGAGCAGATGTTATATGTTACACTATCGTTACTGCAGTTCAACAGAGACATGTATAGTGTGATGAGAGACGTCACCTTGTTGATAAGTGAGATTAGATGAAGAATGTCTGAGACTGGTCTGAGAAGTCATTGGACGCCACTCAGTACAACCATAGTGTGCAGAAAAGCATCTCACAACACAACACAACACAACACAACACAACACAACACAACACCTCAATCCTTGTTGTAGCCGGTGTATAACAGTAAACGCAGTTCAGTGAGCAAGCTGAGGCTGAGCACAGTCACCCAAACCAGACAGTCAAAGACTGGAAAAGACCAGAGGATTTTTTTTGTAATCCAGTTTGTTTGTGTATTATAGTTTTTTGCTGTTATAACATAGCCACCTCACGGATTTTGTGTTTTGTGCATACCAAGATGCTTGGCAGCTCAGATTGACATGGATATTTTCCTCTGATCTCTAATCAACAAGGCGTTTCCATTTCCAGATCTGTCACACACACGGTTTGGTCTTAGATTGGGAGCTCTGTGAGTTTTAGAGTTCTCATTGTACCCACGTAAGAAGTTCTTGAAGTCTTTATTTTATTGTCAGCCTTTTGTCACTTATAAAAAGAAACAGACTTCATATTCCAGTGTGCATTTTTTTTTAACGTTTAATAACGAGATGCAACGTGGGATAAATCGGTATCTATCAGTGTCTCGTGTATCATTTGGACAGGATTTAATATTAGAATAACATACTATGGGGAATTATGTATGGGTCATTTTGTGTCCATTTATATTTTGTTAAAAGCCAGGGTCTTTATTTTGACTAAATTCTAATGACGTTTTAATTTAAATCTATTATTTACATAATTTTTCTTGTGTGTGTGTGTTTTTCGGGAACCCATGTTTAGGATTCAAAATCTACAGAAATCAATCCAATCAAATTTTATTTGTCACATCATGCAGTGAAATGCTTTGTACGACTGTCCAATATTTAAGCATGAAAAAAATGTATAGAATTTAAGGTTTAAAAAAATAAAGATTAAAAAGTATAAACTATAAGTGATATATGAAAAAAAATATGTATATACATAATTTAGTATGGCAGATATTGTAAGTACAAATTAAAGTGATTTAGTGTGTGATTGTCCTTAAAGTGTCCATGTGCAGTGGGGTGTGATATAAAGTGGCACTGTGCCCTGTTTAAGTCCAGAGTTGAAGTGACAGTCCAGAGTCTGGAGCTCTGAAAGTTTTAGAGTTCTCATTGTACCCACATAAGAACTTCTAGTTCTAGAAGTTTTTATCTCATTGTCAGCCTTTTGCCACTTATGCCTCTGGGAAAATATCATAAATTTATATAATATAAAAAAAAGAAATCCCATATGGGGAGCCATTTTTAGAATTAAATCCCTCTAGAAATATTCATTCCAGTCATGTGAATTTTATCTTGTAATTCTGTCAACATTTTGTATCCTATTTCTTGTTCGTCCAGCAAAGCTAAGGAAAAGGCTGTGGCTTTCAGTGTCTATTAATTCAAGTGGAAAAGAACTGGCTTTCTGTGTTAAATTTAAAGTATTTAGACACATTAAAATATGTTTGAGCAACTCAAGAACCATCAGGATGGATTCAGACTGTAATCAATATAAACTGCTAAAATGGTTTAGGACCTCAGTTTGCATGAACAGTTCTGCCTTTAAGTGTAGCAGTGAATAGCATGCCTTAACAATGATAGGACTATAATGAATGGACATTCGGTGCCATCCAGACGAGGATGCATTTTGAGTCTGGTTCCTCTCAAGGTTTCTTCCTTATAGAACAAATTTATAGGCACTAAACTTGTACATTCTAACTGTTATAACCTCTTTATTTTTGTAAAGCTGCTTCAGGCCACTGTCCATTATTAAAAGCAATATACAAATACAAAAGAAATGAATTGAATTGTTTGTCCAGATGTATGACAGATTTTATGTAACCGGGAACAATATTTCTGGAGATCTTATTTATTTATTTTGTATTTATTTATTTTATATTTGTCAGGGGAGTGGACAGTGTGGTGTTTGTCACATGCCACAAATAGAAAAAGTTTTAGACGTGTATCTGACATGGAATGACTCATACGTCTGTTGTAATGTTGCATCTGGAGTAAACATGTTTTATTCCCACTTGATAAGTTATCTCTCGATAAGTCATAGAAATTGGAAATATCTTTATGGTGTGCTTCTTACACTTCATTGCTGGACAGTTGATGATTAGAACTAGATGAGGCTACTTGTATATTGAGTGAGCCTGTGATTTCTTCCTGGCTGATGGGATTGGAGCCCAGATCTGGTCTACTGCTGTTGTGGCTTGTATGCTTCAAGTTTCTCCGTGTCCTATGCTTTTCTGCTCATTATGGTTATTTGTCAGCTCCAGTTTGGTCATTCTCCTCTGACCTCTCTCATCATCAAGATTTTACACCCACAGAACTGCTGCTCACTGGATGCTTATAGTTTTTCCTACCGTTCTGTGTAAACTTTAGAGGTTACTGCGCATGAAAGTCATAGCAGAAGTTTCTAACCATTGACTATTCAGCTTATGCCATGGTCCCTTACCAGCATTGACAAGGAAAAGCAGTCTGCAGTCATTTTCATGATTATAGATAGAGGAATTTATAATTCTGGCAGCTTTGAATTATACACAGGGGTAAAGAAGTGTCACATTCATTGTAGTTGATGTTAATAAATAGTGGGCTGTGCTTTACTAATAACGAAGCTGTTGGTGTTACTGCCATGTGCCATTTTTTGATTTAAGTTTTACATTTTAATGTTATCAAAATGTCGTATGCAGAGAAATTCCATTTTTTTCCGTGGTGAACGCAGAGTGCTTTTGAGACTGTAGTGAAACCAGGCCTATTTTCACAATATTTGATGATGAAATAACCGTATAAATAGCGTGATATTAAGTCCATGATGTTTACTCAATTTCTCCCAGAACAGCAACTGTAAATCCATATGAAAAACAAATGAATTGGAAAATTCTTGCATAAGAAATAAGGTTATTAAAGCATGAAGTTATTGATTTAGAGATTGATCCTGTGAGAAACTGCAGTGTAAATTAGAAGTTCTAAATTGAATTCTTTATCAGGGACAAAATAAGAGTTTGGCTGACAACCTTTCAGTGTTCGTCCTCTTTCGCCCTCATCGAAATATTCAATGACACCTATTTATTTATTTATTGTCGGAGGTGTTGAAGGGTAAAATGTAGATGTCTACAGTGCTGCATTTTTGCATTCTCTCACAACTCCTGCTGAGGTTTCCCTCTAAACTACTCGGTTTCAGCCTCCCGAATCTTTTTATTCCAGAAGAATTCTGTTTAGGGTGGCAAAAGTGACGAAAAGCAATGCTTTATTTTCTCATAATGTGCAATGATTAAAACTCGAGAACCCTTGTCACCTCACACAATTGCACATTTCTAGAGAAATTAAAATAAAACATTCTGCGCCTTACTTTCCCATGAAAACCTGACAATTATAGGCTAAACCTTTTATTGAGAAACCATTAAAACAAATTAAAAGAATAACACTTACAGCTTTTTCCACACCCTGAAGCCTCTGGAGATTCATCCACATGAGCCATTGCACAACTTCGTCACACCAGTGAGTTATTATTAAATATGAGCTGAGAATTGTGAATATCACCAGAAATGTCCAGGGGGCTTTTCAGTCAGAAACCATAAGCCGTCATATTCTGTCAAATAAGGGTTGTGTAGTAGAAATTTTTTAATATATACAATATTATAATTTACTTTATAGTCACATTTCTACCTGTGTCTTTGGGCGATAGGGGCAGGAAAATATTAAAGCATTTTTTTTTTTTTTTTTCTCCCAAATAATTAGTGACCATAATCATTTGATCTGATCAGGATCATCCTTCCCCATACCCCCCTGTCCTCTACATTTGCCTCTTGCAAACCAACTACCTGCAAGTCTTCCATTAACACATCCATAAACCTCCTCCTTGGTCTTTCTCGTTTCCTCCTTCTGATTGCTGAGGTTGGAACAACCAGAAAGAAGGAACAGAGGTTTATGGATGGGGGGGATCGCTGGAGATGGATGATCCGCTGTGGCGACCCCTAATGGTAGCCTGAAGTAAAAGAAGAATCATTTGATCTGTTTAGAATTATTCCAGATGAACGAGATGATTTAAGGCAACCACCAATTTGAACTAATTAGGATTATTTGATTTGATTATTTGTTTGAAAATTGTTTATTTGTTTGAAATTACTTGACCTGATTTGAAGTACGTGATTGGGATTATCAATCCAGATTAATTGAGTATTAATCGTTATTTAAGATGGTTGTGATTATTTATTCGGGTTTGAGATTATTCGAGGTGAATGTTTTTTATTTGAGCTAGTTGTGGTTGTTGTAGCAGGCTGTGATTTTTCACGCTTTTTACACTATATTTTCAAGAGTATTGCGTCACCTGACCGTTCTTGCTCTATGTGGTTCTTTTCCAAACTGTTACCACAAAACTGGTGGCACTCAATTCTACAGGACGTCTTTAGATGCGCTGTACTAAATTTTTGCATTCACTTAACCTTGAAAACCCAAACCTGTTCCAGCATGGCAGTGCACAAAGTGAGCTCCTTGAAGATATGGTTTTGATGCTTTGGGAGGAAGATCTTGAGTGGCCTGCTATAGAGCGCTGATCTCATCCCTACTGAACACCTTTGGGATGAATTGAAACGCTGACTGAACTCCAGACCTCCTACCCTACATCAGTACCTTTACCAGCCTTTTGTAACACCCTTGTGGCTGATAAACACAAACATCCAAAAGCACACTCCAAAATGTAGTACAACAGCTTCCCAGAAGAGTGAAGGGAATTATAAGAGCAAATTGGGACTAAATGTGGAATGCAATTCTGTACTTAAGACCTGGTGACCCAATACTTTTACGAATATAGTGTTCTTTCTGGATTATTTAAATTGATTAGGATATATTATTATATACAGTACAGACCAAAAGTTTGGACACACCTTCTCATTCAAAGAGTTGTCTTTATTCTCATGACTATAAAAAATTGTAGATTCACACTGAAGGCATCAGAACTATGAATGAACACGTGGAATTATATATGGAATTATATACATAACAAAAAAGTGTGAAACAACTGAAAAATGTCATATTGTAGGTTCTTCAAAGTAGCCACCTTCTGCTTTGATTACTGCTTTGCACACTCTTGGCATTCTCTTGATGAGCTTCAAGAGGTAGTCACCTGAAATGGTGTTCCAACAGTGTTGAAGGAGTTCCCCGAGAGATGCTTGGCACTTGTTGGCCCTTTTGCCTTCACTCTGCGGTCCAGCTCACCCCTAAACCATCTTGATTGGGTCCAGGTCCGGTGACTGTGGAGGCCAGGTCATCTGGCGCAGCACCCCATCACTCTCCTTCTTGGTCAAATAGCCCTTGATGCCTTCAGTGTGACGCTACAATTTTCATAGTCATGAAAATAAAGAAAACTATTTGAATGAGAAGGTGTGTCCAAACTTTTGGTCTGTACTGTAAATTTGAATTTATTCTGATTGAGCTGTTCAGGATTATTTCAGATAATTACAAAAACGATGCTTTGTCATAACAGCAGTAGTTAGTGTCGCTGTATATATTTATATTCAAATAATCGGTTAGATATTTGTAATTTTCTGGATGTGCTGGTTCCTAGATAGCGAATCGGTGTATAATCTTATGGTCAGTACTGATTGCACCTTTTGTGTTATGCACATTGCTATAATTTGTAAAGCCTTTAGTGTAGTGGAGTGTTATAAAGTGGATACAGTGGTCCAGTAAGTAAGTAAGGTGGTTTCTTTTTAATGTGGACTCAACAGAAAATGTGAAGTAATGGACATAAATGCTTTATTTATCACTTAAAATGAATAACACAAATGTTTAGATAATTTGTTAGTGAAAACAGTTTAAAATGTTATTCCTAATGTTCTTAAACATTCGGTCCCGCTGCGGATTCCCGTGAATTTTAACTTGCTGTTAGTTACGTTTTAAATGAGAACCCGCACATTTTTTTTATCTGCAAATTATTATATTTGTACCTGCCATAACAATTTTACATGAAGCATCTTGGTTATAATGAAGATACAATTTCTCTTCTCATTGTATGTTTCAGGTTAAGTGTACCTGACAGTACGCCATTCACCGCTGTGCTGAAGTTTGCAGCAGAAGAGGTGAGATTGTTTTGATTTAGAAAACATTGTGGTGGATTGGAAGTGAAGAACAGCAGTGTGATCATACTCTGAAAAATTAATATGCAGATAATAACACTTGTGAATTTAACGTAATTGCAATAAAACTTTCTATACATGCACACAGCAAGCTTTAAGCTGTCTAACATGCAAAATGTAGGGTTCTTTGTTTTTGCTGCTGCTGTTTATTTTTTTTACTTTTTTTTTGTCTGTCTGCTAAATAGAGTAGATTAAGTAGGCTTTTTTTGTTTAAATCCCTTGCTCATTTATTGGCCTTTAAAATCCAACTTAGTTTTTGTTTTATTTTCTTTGATGTAATTGTTCTTCTAGCTTCCAAAGAAGCATTTATTATAATGGCTAGCAAGCTGCCTTTGGATTATCAATACAAACATGTGTTCTTTTAGCACTAACTTCCAAGGTTTTCTTTATGCTCACATCTTTACTGCTTTCACCGCTTTAATATTCCGTATTTTTCGGACTATAAGCCGCTACTTTTTTCCTACGCTTTGAACCCCGCGGCTTAAACAAAGAAGCGGCTAATTTCCTAGGTTTTTTACCGGTTTTACAAACTTCAAGCCAAAAAACTGAGCAACATAACGAAATTTACAAACGGAAATGAAAAAAAACACACAATGATGCCAAAAGATAAACGCCAGAAAGAAATAGTTGTGAAAGGAAGGAGGAAGACAGTAAACAATGACTTTCTTGGTCGGCTTCTGTTTAGATACAAGCCGTTGTAACGTGTTGAGTCTGGGTGAAGGGATAGTTTACTAACTCCAGTTACAACAGAAATCATATAAGCACAGACAGGTTTCCAAAACTCGTGCTTTTTTATTTTTCTTGGCCACAGCGTTATGGGTTAGTCAAAGAAACTTAGAAATCAGCATCATAAATTAATAAGGACATAATCCTCGTCTTGCACACATGCAGTAATACCGGAAAAAAGGCAGTGGCATGCTATTCACAAAATACCGCTATGCTCCTAAAGGAAGTGCAACATATATCACCCGTTACACCGTGTGTAACGTGTCTTTCGTTAAAGCCTGTGTAAAGTACATTAGTGTGGACTAACTCCATTAGTAAAAATAAAAATATTTGTAAAATTTAGTGGGTGTGGCTTATATTTGGGTGCGGCTTATTAGTCCGGAAATTACAGTATTTCAGTTAGAAAATGTTAAATTTTAAGGGAAAAAAAGGTCATTTCGAATTTGATGGCTGTTACATATCTAAAATGCAAGGGCAGCAAAAGGCCTTGTAAACCAGGCATTACTAAAAAGAAACAGCAACTAATTAGGTTAATTCATATATATATATAAGGTATATTATATTAAACCTTATATATAAGGTTTTAGAGCAACCATCCAGACGCCGTATTTTTCAGGGAAGGCCTTGCATCACCGGTACCACATCTAATACAACAGCATGGCTTCGCTGTAGAAGAATCCGGGTTCAGAGCAAAAAATACGACAAAGAAGATCTGCACTGTTGAGCTAGACTCCTGTATCAGACATACATGAAACAATATTACACTCCCAATTCTCTAGCAACTGCTATCCTCAATTCCCAGGCATACTTAGATGTTACACAGTGAAAAACCTTTTTTTTTTATTATTATTTTTATTTTTAAGGTGTGTTGCAGCCATCAAATAAAACCCTTTTTAATATTTCTGAAAATTGTGCTTTTTTTATTGGTTTCAGCATTTGTTTTTTATTGTGAATAAAATCTGGGTTAATGAAATTTTCCAATCATTGCATTCTGTTTTCATTCACATTCTACATAGTGTCTGAACTGTTTTTAGAATTGGGGCTGTATTTCCTTTATTTCTGTTGCTTGCACAGCCATGTTATGACATCATTCCGTACGATACAGGGAAGGAACATGGATTTTGTTGGGGTGGATTTTTATTTAACAAAAGACGTATGTAGAACAATTTGTGCACATCTACATTTTGCAGTCTATTTTAATACATAGAAAATGAAAGACAGTTATGCCAATGTATTTATAATTATGTAAGAAACTAGTTTAATAATTATTAATTGTTCAAGAAATGAAATAAAATAAAAGGTAATTATCGCCCTGCAATAACCACACCTGCCATTTCTGCACTTGGCCTGTGCTGCACTTGCTTCCTTTGACTTTCTTCAGTGCTACAGCTCTGCATGCTGTTTGGAGCACTTTATTCTGATGACTTCTCTCCAGTGCTTCCTGAATCAAATGCCAAGGTTGAATGAATCACAGTAGTCTCAGGGGAAAGTGTATAGTGAAGACTAGAGGCTCTTTTGTCCCAGAAGGGTAGATGTGTGTGTGTGTGTGTGTGTGTGTGTGTGTGTGTGTGTGTGTGTATGTATTTTCAGTGTGTGTATATATATATATATATATATACATATATTTTACCCCCTGCACATGCAAACACACACTTCATTAAAGATAAACAGGAATTATCTCAAATGATTACACATTAATTTGATTTTAGATTCGGCGAGAGGCAGACAGCAGGCAGTCATCACCCTTGGTTTCTTCGGCTTCGCGCTAAAATGTCATTGTGACTTGTGGTGTGTTTTCTAGGACCCCTGACTGAGAGTTCACTTTCTCCAAATGCATCTTGTTCTCTCACACTCGCTCTCTCTCTCTCTCTCTCACACTCTCTCGCTCCCTTTCTTTATCACTTGCTCTCACTATTAAACCCTGAGAACCTCTTTTGTATCCGTCTGTCTCTCATTCAGTTGTCAGAGACCTCAATTACCTACACAGATTACCTGTTTTGCTGTGTCTGAGAGGCCATGCTGCGCCTAGTGACAGTATTTATCCTGTTGTGAGTGGCTGTTGGAATGTGTAACAATTTTCTCACATATGCCCCTCTCCCTCTCATTTTCTCCTTTTTTTTTTCTTCTCCTCTTTAAAGTTTAAAGTGCCAGCCGCAACCAGTGCTATTATTACAAATGGTGAGTAGAAATGCCACCCACCCCACCTTTGTAGCCTTAAGAGAACAATATTTACTGAGTCTGGAAAGAAATAATGACTCAAGCTTTGTTTCTTTACATATAACTTAGGTCATTCTTTAATAGAACCCCCTACTGTATTTCATCCCATTTCAGAAAATGTTAAGTAGTTTAGATTTAGGGGAGTAGGGAGAGAGACCACAACTGGGCCAATAAAATAGAAGCAAGCAGAAAAAATAATCTGGCATAATTTTAGACATTAGCAGAGATGGAGAGGATTTAAATAGTAAGGCTACCTAGATTAGGTCTATCTTAGGTTTAGTTATATAATATATATATTATATCCATTTATTTCATCATCATCCTCTTCATAGCTCCACTCCAGCACTGGTGCATCACAATTATCCCTGTCAATTATTAGTATTTTTCTGCTGGTCATCTCTCTGCACAGACACACAAATAAAAGAACCTGAATCGCAGAGAATACTTTTCTCACAGGTATAATGAATATATGTATAGAAAGCTGATAAATATGATGTCTTCTTTTAAATAAACCAATTACCATCAACCATATTCCCCAATCCAAATATTTTCGGATTATATAATCGTATGAAAGTTCCTCCGAAACATAGCAAAAGTTCTATTTGGTGTACTGGTGATTTACGTAATTTATAACACTATAATTAAACATAAAAATAAACATACATTTGCATAAAATATCCATATTTGTCCACGTCCATGTTGATTAGAGAATTAAAAACCTAAAAAGTATTAATTTAAGGTGATTAGGTTGCAATGAATCATGAGTTAACTCATGACAATTATGCGATTAATCGAGGTTAAATATTTAAATCGACTGACAGCCCTAATATTTAGATATAAAATATAAAAAATATGCAAAACATTTTTTTTTTGTTCATATTTCCTCATTTTTTTCCAGGCTCTTATTTAAAGCTGCAGTACGTCCTCGGTTATCTAAAACATAACTCACTACACTGTTAATAAAATAATATAATTAATAGTAATAATAAACTTTTTATCCACTCATAAATAAAAAGGAACGACTGATTTAGCAAAATGTATTTGAGGAAAAAGGAAGATATTTGACTTTGAAATGTAGTGAAGTTAAAGTAAAATTTTCCCCAAATGGAAGTATTAGAGTAAAGTACAGATATGCGAAATGTACTTCTTTACTTTCCACCACGGTTTTTACCACCATTATCAGTACCAACATTATCATTATCTTCACTTGCATAGTTACTGCCAATTATCATTATCTCCAGCACCACTATCACATCATCCTCATCACCATCACAGTCATCGCCATATCACCATTATCATCATTATCATTATTATGGTTATCTCTACCACTTATTAACCATTTTTACCCCATCATTGTTTCTACCATTATCTCCACCAGCATTGTCCTTATAACACCACTACTGTCATCACCAGCACAATATCATGACCACCATTATTCACCCCTCCACCACTTCAGTCACCACCATCATTACCTCCAACACCTTCCATATTACCACCATTAACTCCCCTGTAACTACTACCATGTTCACGTTACCATCATCATTAACTCCTCCACCACTTCAGTCATCACCACCACATCATTACCCTTATGATTCCCCCACAACCATTACCTTCTATTATCACCATCACATTTATTATTACAACTAATGTACTAATCAGTAACATCACACCTTCATTACCACTACTATGAATACCAATGATAATTACCTTTCCCCAGTCACCAACACAATCATCATTACCACCTTATAACCATCACAATAACAACACTCCCCCAGTTCTGCCTATCATCACCAACAATTCTATCAACATTACCACCACCACCACCATAATGATTTCCCCTACCATGCTGGTTTGTTTGGCACTGAACTGCCCCGTAGTGAACAGCATTTAATCTCACAAGGGGTACGTAAAGGAGCACACGCGGTCACGCTTGTTTAGCTGCGTACTAGTTATGTGTCGAGTGACATCCAGTCGTAGTCCAGTACACAGAGCTTTAGGATCTGCAAAGATGTACTGTAATAATACAATCAGTATTCTAAATGTTACTCAGCAGTCTGTCTTTTACTGACATATTGTTTGCTTTCCAGTCTGATAGCTTTTCGCACATAAACGCCATTATAATGATTTCCTAATTTTTCTTTCTGTGCAGATGGCATCGGAATCAATCCAGCACAAACAGCAGGTTTGTCTCATCATGTAGAGTTGCACAGTCTGAAGCCTTCTATGCTTTCTGTTTGTAGAATAAGTTTTTCCTCAAAGCTAATAAAGAAATGGATTTTTAGCCCCTCACCCCTGCCCCTCAGCCCCCCAATGTAGTTTATGGAAACAGACAGTGTTTTCTGTTTAGTCTGCTGGGTACAGGCCTCTGTTAGCTCCCCCTTAGGAAGAGCAGACTGAAAGAATGGTTCTCTATGGGGGTTGTTATGTAAATTTCACATATTACACAATGAATATTGATGCTGTGCTCTGAGAAGGCGATGTGCCTCTTTCTCCTGTTATGAGATCATTTCCCTCGTGAGAATTATTATTTTACATTTAAGATACATGCAGGTCGGCGTTAAAGTTCAGATTTAAGTACAGATGCTCAGTATCTCCATTAGAATAAAAAATCTATGATGTCAACTAAATTTGTGTCATAACCCTGTTAGAATAATTATCATTATTATTATAATTAAGGCCCATTATAACGAAAATGGCGGCGTTCTATATGCGGTATCATCAAACATGAAAGAAGACTTGCAAAGCTCCTTTAAATAAGCTGGGGAAATGCGTCTAAATATCTATAAATAGAAACAAACACTCAAGCTAACAACGTGACTTTATTGTAAGCTTAAAAACAAGCTAATGCGCCATCTCAATGTATTCCCATATTTAAACAGTGTACCTGAAGATGTACGATTTTCACAATTCGAAAACTGAGAATGCGTCATATCCTCAAGTGCATGTAGAACATTACAAGGCAAAAACCTTTATAGCACTGCTTTTTTTTTTTTGTAGATTGAGGCAAATTTTACATTTACTCGAAAGGAAAAAACACTACATTTTAAGTTATGAATTCGCTTAAGACCCTTTATTGTAACGCCTTCATTATAACTTTTAAATATCTTCCTCTGTGGTCAAAGTTCTAGAATTATTTTTTTTCTCCAAGCAATTGTACTTGAACCTGTGCCTAAAACGTGATGAAGCTGTGTCCATGTGGTGTTATTTCCTCCAGAGTTCTGACCCATGTGCACAGTGTAATTATGGAATAATGGCATAGATGGATCCCCCAAATTGAAACCATTAACTCTGTGCTGGTGCAGTGTCATTAAGGATATTTTGACCTCAGACTCTAAAAGATATTTTTTCTGCAAACTCCACATTTTGTGCGTGTATATGCTTATTATATCTTTTATATTGATGTATTTCATATATAAATCATTAAGGAGGCCTATAGTAAAACTTTTAAGGCCTATATATTGGATCTAAAAAAACAAAACAAACATGCATACAACAGTCTTTTCACTTTACCTTATAGTGGTTACAGTGATACCCTGTACATTCACACACAAACAAGAGTTCTGTGTAAGAACTACAAGTTCTTGGAGTTGGCAGTTCTGTCTGCACACAGGCTGTTTAACTTAATACATCTCAGTAAATTTCTGTCAAATATTTCATGATTGCCTCCTTTTCAGTACAGTATTATAAGGTTAAAAGGCAGTCTTGCATCTATCTCTCTATTGCACTCTAAGATATAGCTACGTTTGCAGGGACAAAGAAGACCATTGAATATTTGTTTTTGCTTGAAGTTTATGTAATTAACATAATACAGAGATGAGTTTTAAATACATTGACATCATGAAGAAATGCATTTTATTGTTCTATTTAAAGGTCTATGTCCTTATTTTATTATTTTATTTTCATCCACTTTTATTTCTAACCTGAACTCATTTAGAAATGTATACAAAAAAAGAAATACAACACTGGTATTTACCTGACTTGACTTGAGTTACTTGACTGTTGATTAAGTATATATATTTATAACGACCAGGCATAACATTATAACTTTATGACCAATAAACTAAATAACACTGATAATCATCAAGATACCTGGTAGTGGGTGCGATATACTATGCAGCAAGTAAACATTTTGTCCTTGAAGTTGATGTGTTAGAAGCAGGAAAAATGGGCAAGCATGATGATTTTAGTGAGTTTGACAGAGGCCAAATTGTGATATCTAGACCACTGGGCAGAGCATCTTTAAAACTGCAGCTCTTGTGGGATGTTCCAGGTTTGCAGTGGTCAGTATCTATCAAAAGTGGTCCAAGGAAGAAACAGTGGTAAACCAGTGACGGGGTCATGGGCGGCCGAGGCTTATTGAATGCACGTGGGGAACTAAGGCTGACCTGTGTGGTCCACAAATGAGCTCCTGTAGCTCAAATGGCTGAAGAAGTTAATGCTTTTAATGCTCAATGGATCAGAACTGTTTTGGCAGCAAAATGACGACTAACACAGTATTCAGCAGGTGGTCATAATGTTATGCCTGATCAGTGTGTATTTATTTTATAAATAAAAAGTCTGTATACTAAAATGTTTTATAACTGATCTCAAATCATGTTTTATGTTTTTGTTTTCGTCTTGGTAGGAAACGTTTTCCTAAAACATGGATCGGAGCTTCGAATCATTCCCCGAGATAGAGTTGGAGCAGATCAATGTCCGACGAGTGTCTGAGCAATCAGGGATTATTCATCCTCGTGGAAAAGACAAACATGTTTGTTTATTTATTTCCTAGTCCTGAGGTGTTAAAGTTTGCTTTTTTTTTTTTTTTTTTTAAACGGAAGCAACAAAATCCCTCCTCTGTCATCCATTCATGTGGACTTTCTCCCTCTCAGTGATTTCATGTTTACTGGACAAAAGACATCCAAAAAAAAAAAATTCAGTTTGTTCATTAATAATGCAAATAAACACTTTTTTGGCACATTATTCGCTTAATTTGATACATTCTGTATGTGACCTGTATTTCAGTCTTTATGTCTGTATTGAGTCAGCTTTATGTTTGAGTTTGTAACATTGATCAGATTTATTTAAAGTCACTCACTGCATGGCCAAAAAAAGTCACCACTTAGATTTAACTAAGCAAAAAGGTACAAGCCTTTAATTGGAAAGTTACTGCAACATGTTATTTAATTTTAACTGCAGTTAGTAGCTTCTCATTTCTTAACCATCTGAGAAGGCATTCTGTGGTCATGGAAAAGATGTTACTCTATTTCAAAAGGATCTAAATTGCCTTGCATCAAGCAAAGAAAACAGCTAGGGAGATAAAACACTGTGAAAACCCGGAAGAATGGTGAAATTAGATATGAATACAACTCACGGCTATGATTAATAGTGAAAATAAGAGCATTTGCACACAAACAATGTGAGAAAAGCTCAGGGGATGGCGACTAAGGAGCTGTGTAGCCTGTAGAAAACTCCTTATCGCTGAGGTTTTAGTTTGCTAGGGAGCATAAACATTTGACTCTAGAACAGTGGAAAAGTGTTATATAGTCAGATGGTCTCTATTGAGAAGAGAAACCTTTTACATAGCAATTTAATTCTTCCGTCATCTTTACAAGATCTTGTTGAGGAATGCAACTCTAGAAGGAAATAACTGTTGTATAAGCTTCTCGAAACTGAGGAAAATGAGTGCCATAATCAAAGCAGAAGGTGGTCCACCAAAATATTATAATGTGCCTTTTTTTGGCCAGGCAGTGTATTTCAGAGCACTTGGCATGTGGTGTACTTGTGCTCTCATAGCTACTTGAAATAATGGCTGTACTGAAATTCTAGCAGTCTTGCAGAAACATTCTTTGCTCAAACAGAAGGTTTAAAGAGAATAAAAAAATATATAATAAAGAGTACGATCCCACCATCAAACAGTGTTTAGTGTTTTCATATGTATCAGTACATTGTGTGAAAAAGAAGTCAAAGCAAGAGCTGCATGACAGGAATGGGGTTGTTTGGATGGTGGATTTTGGAAGTAAAAAATATAAAAGGCTTGGTGATGAACAGTACAAACATTCTGTACTGTAATAAGATGCGAAGAACGAATTTCACTGTGCTGTAACGTATATGTGACAAATAAAGGCTACTCTTTATTCTTATAACATTCATGTAAAACTATTGGCATGTTCGTTTAAATCAACCAGTTTATGCATCCTTACCTATGTATTCAATTCTAACAGAACATACTGTACATCCACAGTCTATAAGTTTATCCATGGCATTTTCTGCACGCATTACAGCTCAAGGTATATGATTTATGAAGGCGTATAAGTGCACAGCCTGTCTAGTAAATGACATCTCCTGCTATTTCTTTTCTTTTTGTTCGCTCTCACCCTCCATTAAAGGCCGGGTCTGGTATTTAATAGCTTGTCATAATGGATGTTTCATTTGTTTTAATCAGAATGTGAGCAGTGCCCATTGCCTGCCACTCATTACTGAGGGAAAAAAGGGGGCCATTATAGATTCAGCAGGACTGCTATTATTCTAATGTACTTCCTGTTGCGTTTAAGAAACCATCGCTTTCGGTGCGCCTGCCTCTGCTTCGGCTGCGGCTCTTTCATTAGCCAGGGGAACGTGGCATGTGCTCACACAGCTCAGGTGTTTGCAAATGTTGCGCTCTACAAATAGAAAGCTTTAACTTAAACTGATGAAACGGAGGCATATTGGAAACAATGTGTGCCATGCAGTGGTGTTTAGTTCTTTTGTTCAGTATTTCAGGACATGCAATCAGTACATACTTAGTTCTTGGCCCTGTGTTCTTCTGTTCTGTGACTGTTGTTTTATGTAGCACCTGGGTTCAGGAGAAACGTTGTTTCATTTCACTGTATACTGCATCTGCTATATATGGTTGAAATGACAATAAAAGCTTCTTGACTTGACTACACTTTATCTTGTTTCTTCATGTAATGAATTTAAAGAAAAGAAAAAAACATGAATGCCACATACAAACATCCTGGATTTTGCACACACGTGAATTAAAAATCAGGTCAACTCTAGGAGTCTTAATCATGCAAATCAAACGCATGGAACTGATGAATATTTATAGGATTTTACATTTAATAGATTTAATAGGGAGCAATATGATACTGCTGTGAAACATTTTTGTGAGATCGTGTTCTGTGTGTGAGGGCTACACAGTTTGTCAGAAAGCTCAGACGTGTGGCAAATGGTGCGAGTCCTCAAAAAGTAGAAAGCGTCTCAAATTGTATTGGGTTGCCATCTGTTTTGTCACCAAATCCTTTCTGAAAGCACAAATAAAAAGCCAAATGAATTCAGACTGAATCACATGTATGTGTATGAGGCACACTTATCCTGGGGCAGAGCCTTTCCTTGGGCAAAGTTACTATATGCAAGCCAAGGCTATACTTTTTAGCCTTTTTTTAGCTGTACCGTATACTTTTGAGTGAATGTCCTTTTTTGTATGTGCTCATATTGTACTATCCTTTTCCGCAAAGTTTACCACCTCTTCCACATATCAGTTGTGTTGCATAAGTGTCATACCTTGTGACAAATTGATTAATTGATTGTTTTCTAGAACATAATATCCACAAGCAATCTTGATATATGGTTTGCATTGGCTGGAGTGATAGATCTTGAATGATCTGTTCTGACCTCAATCCTCAATTCCAGTTCCTGATTTTACTCATGCCACTGTGGTTAAATGAGTACAAATCTAAAGAGCCATAATCCAAAATCTAGTGGAAGATATAACCAGGAGAGTGGAGTTTAATATAACAGCAAATGGGAATGTGGAACTGGATGTTCAAAAAGCAGATAGAACCTTATAGTCAGGTTTCCACAAACCTTTGTCCATACAGTGTATCACAAAGTGTTCATTCAGCTAATTTCCCAATTCCCTGTGGGATGATACCCCATACAGTTACAGTTTGAGTATTTCTGCAATGAGGCTGCTTTCAAAATCTGCACCTTGACCATTGTTGTGTACGGTACTGAAGTCCATACATGCAAAACAGTAATGTTTGAGCCAGTTTTGAAAAGTATAACGAACAAAATATTTTTGGCGGTCAAAAAATCAAAGGCAATAACATACATGCGCCGATTATTATTCTTTGAATTGAAATTCAGACAGCTGTCTCAGCAGATTTCAATAAGATGCATCTCAGACAGCAACATATACTCGTATATCAAGCACTATACAATACCTAAATTTTTTTTCCCTTGCTTGGTGTCAAGCGAATCATCGTGCATTCCCCATTCATCTCTAGCTTTTTAGTTTTCCCCATAAAAGAAACTACAGATTTTTGTATAAGAAATTGACATCCCAGCATTCCAAAGCATTGTTCTGTCCAACTGTTTAACTGCGATGTCTTCAAAACATCTTTCCTTTTTTTTTTGTAAAAAAATTTATTTTTATAGATAAAAAAAATGAGTCACTTTAGAGGTGACAGGAAGTTAATAATGTGTTTATGATCTAAACGGTTGTACACTCTGCATTAACGCAGCTGCACTTGTTTCTTTATACATCATTTTGACAGCATCAGAAAGAAAGAATACTGTTCATTAGTTTGTGTTGACTCATAAATCTTATAATTAATCTGTTGTGACTGAACATTTCAACAGAGAGCTTCCTGAAATGCCATCATTGCTCAGTTACTTCAGTTTCATTCAACTTATTGATTCCTCCCTGACTTGGCTCACAGACTGGGAAAACAGGTCTCTGTTCAGTGGGTCCTCGTCAATTCTGGAAGGTATTTTAAAATCAAATAAATAGTAAACCAGCTTTGTTTACAACCATCCAAATACTCCACAAGGCATTAACCGATTATCTATCCGTAGTGTAAATGGCATATCATCCAGTGGCCGGGAGACACTACACTTCAGTGCCATGAATCCATGTCTACAGGCTGCTTTCTTCTTTTATCCAAGAAGCTAAAAGCTAATCTTTTCTGTAACTAAGTCAGATTTTTACTTAAAAATGTAAGCATGAGTTTACAGCTAAAATAATATGAAACAATATAAGCATTGTCCCAAGAACTAATGAACAAAATGAAAGTATTTGAAAAATTCAGTTAAAAAAGAAAGGCATAATTTAGCTTCTTCAGAGAAATTAATGCAGTTCACATTCTGTGTTATGTAAAGGAGGTTTGCACTTCTTGAACATCACATTGGCTTTTGCTGATTCTACTGCCGTTACTTATAAGCACATTATGAACATATGAAAAATGTTTGTTTGGTTTAAAGGTTGTTTAGATTAGCTGCTCACCTCTCATCTTGACTCTCTGAAATAACTTACTGACTTCTGCTGCTGAATGTTGCAAGACAATATTGTCTTCTTTGGTATTCCTTATCAATGTAATGGGTTTTTTAGTAGGATTGGTTTGAACAGCTTTCCTACAAGGGCATTTTCTAGCAGCGTTCTGAATGTGGCCAACTTGAAAGTCAGTAGGAGTAAGACAGAGTACATGTGTGTGAATGAGATGGAGGACAGTGAAGTGCTGCAGTTACAGGAAGGAGAGATGGTAAAGCTGGATGAATTCAAGTATCTGGGGTCAACTGTGCAAAGTAATGGAGAGTGTGTTAGAGAAGTGAAGAAAAGAGTGCAGGCAGGGTGGAGTGGGTGGAGAAAAGTGGCAGGAGTAATATGTGATAGAAGAGTATCTGCAAAAGTGGAAAGGGAAAGTTTATAGGGCTGTGGGGAAACCTGTGATGTTGTATGGATTAGAGGAAGTGGCATTGAGTAAAAGACAGGAGGGGGAGCTGGAGGTAGTAGAGCTGAAGATGTTGAGGTTTTCTTTGGGATTGACAACGATGGACAGGATTAGAAATGAGCTTATTGTTATATTCAGCAACTAATACTGATCTTCATTGACAGAGGCATTAAAAAGCTGCAGATTATATAGTAGTGTTAAATGGCTATTTACAAAACTTTGTATTTCTTTATACTGTATATAATTGTTATACAATTATTTCCTCAAGTTTGTTTACTGTTTACCCTTCTAGCCTTTCCCTGGATGTGAGTTTACATGTTACTTGTAAAAGAAGTGACCTGTATGTCCTAAATTCAACTGGTCTGTCTGTTTGTTTAGACCTCCTTTGATATGGCCTGGTCTAAAACATCTATGTAGTTCTGTATATGTTTAGAATGTTCTAAATAAATAGAATTAAATGATGTTTCCTTTGCTGGCTTGTTTGTGCTTTGGCTTCTTGCATATTATATTCAAGAAACCTTTTATTTGAAGGGTTAGACTTTCCATGCAATTACCCTTGATTATGTGGGTAGAAAGTGCTGCTTTACTGCCTCTGTTCAGCAGACCAGTAGGGCATCAGCTTTATAATCTGGCCTTTTCTTTTAAGTTATCCATCAGCTACACTGACTGCCCTGTTTCACCAAATTTAACATTTAGTTGTACTTTTCCACCAGCAGATAGGGTTAAAAGAAGTAGAAATAACAAGCATGTACATTATTTATAGTATTAAAAAGCGATTTTTTTCAATGTAAAAGCATGTCCATTCACTAAAGTATGTCAGTTAAGGTTAATATTGGGTCTTGCAGAGGTTTTAGGCCTTAACAGAAATTCTGTGATAAATCATCACATACTGTCAATAAATTGGGACAAAATGAAAATTCCTTACTAAATAATTATGTTTAGTCATCAGTGTATTTCCTGATTATGTTCATGATCATTGCAAAACATATTGCATTGTTATTATGTCAATGATCACATATAGGAAATACTTTTCATAGAATACAGTGGGACCTTGACCTACAAGTGCATTAATGTACGAGTTTTCCGAGGTACGAGCATTTACTCTGTCGATTTTTTGCTTTGTTATTCGAGCAATAAATTGAGGTACGAGCTTGAGACGCAGCTGCTAGATGGCGAAGTGAAGCCACAAAAAGAAGATTGTGCCGAAAACTAAGATAAGCAAAGAAGAAAAAGTAAAAAATGAAACGTTCAGGAATATGTAGTGTACAGTAGTGTTAGTAAAAAAACGAGTTTTACCTCCTCCGCCGCTTATCGCCTCTTAATTATGTGTGTGATCTCCACAATAGTAAAAAAAGTACATACACATAGAAAGCTTGTTCAGGTAACACCTTGTTTATTGATATTTACTATCTTCTAAAGTAAAAACAATTCTTTCACCTCTTGGTCATTGTATTTTGCCAAGAGTCTTCAAATTCTATCTCTGGATAATGAATAATGAATAATGTTCCTCACGAACAGAATCTCCGATTAAGTTTTATTTAATCTCATCTTGTAAAACAGGAAAGCTGTAACATAGAGATTTTAAAGTACGTTATATGATTTATTGTAAGCACCCTAAATGTCAAATAAACACATCCTCTAGTTTGTTTAGCCTCATTTTATTGTCTTTTAGCTGCTCTGGTGAGAAATACAATTGAACAATGTGGATCAATGATTTTTTTCCTGTTTACACTGCACTCTGTCACTGAGCACAGGGATTTTGAAGTAAAAGCCAATAAAGTAATGGAGGTCTACTGGAAGAAGAGAAAATATGATCTGGTTGTTGTTTTGTACTGATTTGTTACAGTGTCTCTTAAAAGCATTATACAAATAATTAAATGATTAAAGTGAATATGTTTTTTATAAGTAAGTTTGTCCCTGATGAGCGAGCCGGTGGAGACTGTGGCAAAAAAAAAACTCCCTGAGATGGCATAAGGAAGAAACCTTGAGAGGAACCAGACTCAAGAGGAAACCCATCCTCATCTGGGTTACACCGAATGTCCATTTATAGCAGATATACGATGTTGCGGGGTACAGTGATGATAATCAGAAGTGAAAAGAAGTCCAGAGTCAAATGTAGCAGACTGTGGGCATTAGCTACAGTCCAATCTATCCTTAAAATGCCCGTTCTTACTCCAGAATTTCATGGAACTACCCAAGGTATTGATGAAAAACCGTCCCAAGTTGCACAGAGTGACCTCCAATCGAAGAGAACACTATCCGGAGGCAGGCCTGGACGAAGTGGGAAGATCCACGGAGGAGGGAGGGGCAGAAACAGTGGTCACCTCAGGAGCATGTTTAACTTGAGGAAGAGAGAAAGAGAGAGAGAGAGGAGTGACAGGAAGAGAGGGATATGGATTATTATGTGTCTTTATTGTTGTATGAAAGTTAATGTCACTGTGCAGTTTGGACTTTGGCAAAACTCGCTATGGCAGCATAACTACAATGGAGAACCAGAAGGTAACACAGACATGAGGGATCTCTGGAAAAAGACACGACCCAACACACCACCGTCAACAAACCTGAGTGAACACGTGAGAGTGAGGGGACGACAGGATACAAATATCCCAGTTCACCAAACACTCTATATCCATATTCGCTCCAAATCTCCCTTCTATATTTTATATTGGTAACAATAGAAAAAACTTTGAGAGCCTTTATTATTTTAAAACCAATTTTTCTTACGTCTATGATTAGGTTGACTTTTTTTTTATTTTACCTGTTTTCATACCCCCCACATCTTCCATATGCAGGTAGGAAGATACCTACCTGCATATCTTCCTTTAACACATCCATAAATCTCCTTCTTGGCCTTTCTTTTTTCCTTAGTCCTGACAACATTCTCCTGATGATATATCCCTTGTTTCTCCTCTGCACCTGTCCAAACCATCTCAAACGCACCTCTCCCTCACCTTGTCTCCAAAACGTTTCACATGCGATGTCCCTCTATTAAACAAATTTTTAATCTTGTCCATCGTCGTCACTCCCAACAAAAACATTTTTAGTTCTGCTACCTCCAGCTCCACCTTCTGTCTTTTAGGCAATACCACTGTCTCTAAAACATACAACATAGCAGGCCTCACCACAGTCCTATAAACTTTCCCTTTCTCGCAGATACCCTTCTATCACAAATTACTCCTGTCACTCTTCTTCACCCACTCCACCCTGCCTGCACTCTTTTCTTCACTTCTCTAACACACTCTCCATTACTTTGCACTGTTGACCCCAGGTAATTAAACTCATCCACCTTCACCACCTCTTTTCCCTGCAACCACATCACTCCACTGCCCTCCCTTATATTTACACACATGTACTCTGTCTCACTCATACTGACTTTCATTCCCCTTCTCTCCAGCACGTACCTCCATGTCTCCAGACTCATCTCAACCTGCTCCCTACTATCACCACAAATCACAATATCATCCGCAAACATCATAGTCCATGGTCTGCTCTCGTCCATCAACCTGTCATTTTACCACTGCAAACATAAAAGGGCTCAGAGCCGATCATTGATGCAGTCCCACCTCCACCTTGAACCAGTCTGCACCAGTCCTGCACCACCCTCATACACTTCACTGTCACACCTGACATCCTCATACAATACCACAACTCCTCTTTTGATACCCTGTCATTTGCTTTCTCTAGATTCAAATATTAGGCTGACCATTATTTATAAAAAAGCACAGAACACCACATTTGTATACACAGGACAAACCGGAAGAGGCATGGCATTTCTTGATAGAACACAGATGCAAATATGATGACACATTTGGAAAAGTCTTACATGTTTCATAATGCCAATATTTATGCAGTAAAACACACAAACGTCTTCTGTGGTAGACATGAGCCTATATCACATACCATTTATTTGGTGATTACTTATCCTATGACTTCACCTCTAAAACTAACACATGTCTATGCCACTGAAGTACCTCATGCTTGAATAGCAACTTCCTTCCCTCTCCTGCATACTGTTTGAGAGACCGTCATTCGATTTCAATAGACATAATTCCTATCATTACTTCTTTGTTGCCATTCTACCTGCATCCTTTCCTTGCTTGCTACCTATTTACTTCATTGTTTCATTTTTTTCCCCCCACATTTAGTTTATTGCTTGCATTTTGCTTTGCATCGTATAACAGCCATGGCTGATTGACAGACATGTTTGAAATAATCTTTGATAAGCAACTCTAAAGGCTAATGTTTACATGTTTAAAAGAGCTATCAAAGCATTTGCATAGAAAACATGTTTAGAGTCAATTGCCTCTGATTCTGCTTTGCATAGTACATGCTAAAGTTAAATAGAGGCTCTTTTAATTGAATGTATTTGCACGTACATTTCATGCCTAATTGTATTTGCCATTGGATTTAGCTTGACAGAATTTTTTTCCACCTAGGTAAGTAATAAATTCACAGATGCTGCTGTGAAGAGCTGATGATTAGTAAGTCTGTGGAGGCAAGTAGACAGTCAGAAAGTTGCAGGCAAATAGTAAAGAAAACAAGCTAAATGTACTTTGTTAGTCAAAAAATGTCTTAGGTCAGCTGCAGAAGATCACAAAAAAGGTTGGATTATTATTATTTTTTTTTTTCAAAGCATCAGAGCAGAATATGGCAGTTCAAGGTTGCATTAAAAAGCATAGAAATGTAATATGTAGCAAAGGTATGGCTGCTAACTGCAGTGTAGTTTGACATGTTCTATACAGCAAAAATAAACTCTATGTTTTTGCTTTAAATATGGAAAGGACAATGTCACATACTTTGTTTTATTGCTGCTGAACTAGTAGTCATTCTACAGCAACTACAAAGCTGTCTAGAGTGTCACTTCACTTATTTATTACAGTATTTGTTAGAAAAAAGGACAGATTCATGTCAGGGTAAGGAAGGTACAACCTACATGCTGATAGACTGTTTGTGAACCATTTTGGATTTCCTATATTTTCTGCACCATTTTGTTAAGTCAGGTCAGGTCAGGTCAGGTCAAGTTTATTTCTATAGCACTTTTTACAATAGACATTGTCTCAAAGCAGCTTTAAAGAAATCAACAGTTAAGGTGAATGGTGTGCATTTATCCCTGATGAGCAAGCCATGGTGACTGTGGCAAGGAAAAACTCCCTTAGACGTTATGAGGAAGAAACATTGAGAGAACCCAAACTCAAAAGGTGAACCCATCCTCATTTGGGTGGGATCAAGAGTGTGATTATTTTCTTTAAACAAAACAGACATTTTTGTCCTGAAATGTAATCAGAACTTCATATATGTACTAATACGAGACAAGGCTTTCTCATGTATTGTTGTCTTACTGCAATATCCATACTCCCAACTGACATTCTTCTGTAGAATTTATAGGTCCATCAAAGGTCCACAGGAAAATTTAACAGTCCACAGGAAATTTTTCAAATAGGCTTTTGGCTTGTCAATGTGGGCTTGTGTAAACTTTAAATAGGAAATATTTTCTTTTAGAAAAGTAATGACTTCCTTATTAGAGTAATGTTTTAACCACTAGTGCATGCTGGAACATGGACATTACTCAATGCAAGAATAGCTTTTAGATTCTGGTCTTTGGAGTGATTTGGAGTGGCTGACCAATTTTTGGGAAAGTAACAAGTAGTGGATTTCCTTTATTTATATACTGTTGGCCTCACAATGGAAGCCAAACTCTTTGGAAATGGTTTGAAACTATGGAAATGGTTTTTGGGGTCATCAAGTATCTTCTTTGATAGAGACTTGGCAAATAAAAATGTGTTTTTAACAACATATGGTGATAGTGAAAATCCTTTAGTTTATGTTCATGAAGCATGGCAGAGCCTGGTAAACTCACAGCTGATTGATATTCTCTTGGAATTTGAAAAATTCTCTTTGATCCTCTTTATCTAGTTTTAGGATGTACATGAAGATTTTATTTGATTTGACATTTTAGGTAAAATTCCTGCAGACATTTATAAAACAACAAGCATGTCCACTACACTACACTAGTGCAAATGAATGATATTAATATTAATAATAAAAATTAAATTTTATATTTACTTTGCTTATAGGTGTATTACATTTTTTTAAATGTTCAAACCTCTTCTTCTTCTTCTTCCATCTTCTCCCATTAGGGGTCGCCACAGCGGATCATCCGTCTCCATACCCCCCTGTCCTCTACATCTGCCTCTTTCACACCAACTACCTGCATGTCACCTTCACCACATCCATTAACCAATATAACTCATGTCCAAACCAGCTCTGCTACCTCCAGCTCCACCCCCGACCCAGTGCCACTGTCTCTAATCCATACAACATCGCAGGTCTCACCACAGTCCTATAAACTTTCCCGTTCATTCTTGCAGATACCCTTTTATCACAAATTACTCCTGTCACTCTTCTCCACCCACTTCACCCTGCCTTCACTCTTTTCTTTACTTCCCTAACACACTCTCCATTACTTTGCACTGTTGACCCCAGGTACCTGAACTCCACCACCTTCTCCACCTCTTTTACCTGCAACCGCACCACTGGACTGCCCCCCCTCTCATTTACGCACATGTACTTTGTCTTACTCCTACTGAATTTCATTCCTCTTCTCTCCGGCACGTACCTCCACCTCTTCAGGCTCTTCTCAACCTGCTCACTACTCTCACCACAAATAACAATATCATCCACAAACATCATAGTCCAGGGAGACTCCTGTCTGACCTCGTCCATCAACCTGTCCATTACCACTGCAAACAGGAAAGGGCTCAGGGCCAATCCTTGACGCAGTCCAACCTTCACCTTGAACCAGTCTGTCGTTCTTACTGCACACTTCACTGCTGTCACACTGTCCTCATACATGTACGGCACCACCCTGACATACTTCTCTGACATACACAATGCAATTCCTTCTGTCCTTATCTTTGAAGAATTTCAGTCAGGTTTTAGGCCCCATCATAGCACAGAAAGTGCTCTAGTTAAAATAACTAATGACCTGTTTTTAGCTTCAGACCAAGGCTTCATCTCGCTGTTGGTTTTACTAGATCTTAGTGCTGCATTCGACACTATAGACCATGATCTCCTCCTAGATCGCTTACAAAATTACATCGGCATTCAGGGACAGGCATTAAGCTGGTTTAAATCCTACCTGTCCTACCTACCTGTAAATTATGGCGTGCCGCAAGGTTCAGTTAAAGGACCCCTGCTCTTCACAATATACATTAGGAAATATTATTAGAAGGCATGGAATTAGCTTCCATTGTTATGCTGATGATACTCAGCTATATATCTCATCTAAACCAGGCGATATAGCTCAATTAACCCGGATAACTGAGTGTGTTAAGGAAATAAGAGATTGGATGACCCATAACTTTCTACTTTTAAATTCTGATAAGACTGAGATTTTGCTCATCGGCCCAAAAACTAGTATACAGACACTCCAGCATCTCAACCTGCATTTAGACGGATGTTCTGTAACCACTAATTCAAAAGTAAAAGACCTGGGTGTTATTTTAGACAGCGACTTGTCTTTCAAAAATCATATCAACCAAGTTACAAAAACAGCCTTCTTTCACCGTAGAAATATTTCTAAGCTAAGAAATATGTTGTCCATATCCGATGCAGAGAAGCTCGTCCATGCCTTCATGACCTCCAGAATAAACTACAGGTAATGCGTTACTAGGTGGTGTCCTGCATCATTAATAAACAAGCTTCAGTTAGGTCAGAATGCAGCAGCCAGAGTTCTTATAAGGTCAAGAAAATATGATCACATAACCCCGATCTTATCGTCCCTACATTGCCTTCCTGTTAAGTTTCAAATAGACTACAAAATACTGCTACTCACTTATAAAGCACTAAATGGTTTGGCTCCCATGTATCTATCCAGTCTTTTAACACGCTACAATCTGCCACACTCTCAAAGCAAATAATGCGTCTGTGGTGCTCTTTCTCAGTATGAAACCAGCCTTGCTTCCACTACTCTTTCCCATAAGTTCATGGTGTGACTGATCAACTTAATTCCCCTGTAGTTACTGCAGGTCGTCACATCTCCCTTATTCTTAAAGATCTGTACCAGCACACTGCTTCTCCATTCCTCAGGCATCTTCTCACCTTCCAGAATCTTGTTGAACAATCTGGTTAAAAACTCCACTGCCATCTTTCCTAAACATCTCCATGCTTCTACTGGTATGTCATCTGGTCCATCCGACTTATCACTCTTAATCCTCTTAATAACTGCTCTCACTTTCTCCTTACTAATCCTATCCACTTCCTGTTCACTAACTCTACATCATCCAACCTTCTCTTTCTCTCATTTTTCTCGTTCATTAGCTGCTCAAAATACTCCCTTCACACTCTTCTCACTAGTCAACACATTTCCATCTCAATCCTTTATTGCTCTAACTTGCAGCACATCCTTCCCAGCTCAGTCCCTCTGCCTGGCCAATCGGTACAAATCCTTTTCTCCTTCCTTAGTGTTCAACCTCTCATACAGCTTTTCATATGCCTTTTCCTTGGCTTTCAGCCTTGGCTTAGCCTTTCATTTTTAAACAACAGTAAACAACAAAAAATATATATTAGTTTGTTAACCACCCATATGGTCAATATAATACGGTACTTACAGTGGGTTACAACTAAATATCCTCTTTTTAGTGTTCAATATGAACTTATCTATTCTTTACAATTTCCAATACTATAAGACATCACTGTTGGATTAAATAGGGTCTGAATACAATGTAGATCAATATCACCCTTTGCACATGTAGATTTTTCCGCCTGCACACTCAGGAAGAAAATTGTGGCCTGATTATAACCTGTCTCCTCGCTTTGTGCTCCCCCGCAGAATTGTTTTCTTGACTTCAGAACAGTAATTAATTTGGCAATTTGGGTAGAGGAGCAAATAAAAGGAAATGCAATCTTAGCAGAAGCAAACTGTTTTGCCCTGAAATGAGTTTGGCTTTTAAGCTGTTGTGCTTTTGTACTAACAGTGGACATATACTGAGTGACTGCACATTTTAATTAAAGGATTCTCTGCAGAACAAACTGGGACACATTCATGACATTTACTCCTACTAAAATTGGTAAGTTTGTGTTAAATGAGTGACACTGAAATTTATTTAAACCAAAGAAATTGTAGCAAATATTCATAGGCAATTAATTCATTTATATAGGTATCTGTAGTTATCTTATTTTTATTAAAGGTGCACAAATTTCTGTTCCTGATGCTCAGTGATGGTCTTCAATTGTCCAAAATGCATGACATTTTCAGTGCTCAGGAAATTTCCAGTAGTTATCCTCCTAGCAAAAATCTCTATCACCAAAGGGTAAATGTGTTCATTAATTAAATGCCCTGTCTCTTTTATCATGGTCTGATTGCTTCGTCTTAGCACTTCATAATAAGCAGCCACCTGAAGCAATGAAAGAAATCCTTCAATCTGCCTCCTGTGTGGGGTTTTTTCTTTATTTCTGTATTCCTAAGATGTCCTGACCTGGTTTAAATCCTTTTAGATGAAAATGTCACCATAGTGTGATGGTGCTTTTCAGAGCTGCAGGCTGGTTTTAATTTTACACTTCATGTCACAGTATTGGGGCCTCTGCTGCAGTAAAACTGAGATCTGAGGTTGGATGTGGGCTTTATCCTAATAAATAATAATTGGAGTTTGTGGATGGGGTTGAGAGGATGGTTATAGATCAGTGAAAAAGTGTGACAGAAGCTTCATTTTAAGAAGACTGAAGGTTCTGTGAATGTGTGGGTGATAATGAGCCACTTGGGTGAAGTGGTGTGTGTGTGTGTGTGTGTGTGTGTGTGTGTGTGTGTGTGTGTGTGTGTGTGTGTGTGTGTGTGACAATGTTTTAATATCTTGGTAGGGATCATATATCCACACAAGAGTAGGAATATGTGACTTTTTTTACCTTCTAAAAACACTAGGCATGTCCCCATGAGGACAATGGTTTTTTTCTGTTTTGATTTGATAAAAGAAAATCTACACATACCAAAAAGTTAAGGGGTGGACTTGGTTACATTTACTATTGTTCGGATTCAAGTTCTCTATTGAAAAGCAGTAAATGTTCTACAGAAGACACCCAAACTCAAAACTCAAGAATGTGACTGCAAAAAATACATCACCAAAAAATTAGCAACCTGATGTGTCTCAGATACCAATAATCCCTTAAGCAATGCAACAGCTAGGAAGCCTGAGTGAATGAATAGAACATAATTACTTCTTGGCATTATGGACATGCCCTGAAATATCTTAATAATGTTTCAGCTTTGCATGTTTAACCTTTATATTCTGGTCAGGTTAACATTTTATGTTATTATCCTTTTTTTTTTTTTTTAGGCACCACTACTGAAAATAACAGCAAAACATGGCAACATAAAAGGGATTTTTACTTGTCATATGTACAATATAGCACAGTGAAATATTTTCTTTTCCATATTCCAACGATAGGAAGCTGGGATCAGAGCACAGTGTGAGCCATGGTACAGGGAGGTTCAAGGACCTTGTTCAAGGGCTCAAGAGACCCAGAGCCTTAACCATTGAGCTACAACTTTCCCACAATAGTCTAATTAGATAAATTTAGAACCTTTCCAGCAAATTGACTTACTCATTGTAATATGTTTGGCACAAAACACAAGACAAATAATCACTCAAATAACACTATACCAAGGTGAAGCATTGTGGTGGGAGCATCATGCTATGGGGCTGAGGTTCTACAGTCAATATAGGGGGAACCATTAATAGCAATCCATTTTGCCTGAAAAGCTGAAGGAATTTTCCTGAAAAATTTACAAATTAATTTTGACAAGAAAAAGCAAAGATTGAATATTCTTCTTTCGGCTTCCCCCAATAGGGGTCGCCACAGCGGATCATCCTTCTCCATACCCCTCTGTCCTCCACATCTGCCTCTTTCAAACCAACTACCTGCATGTCTTCCTTCAACACATCCATAAACCGCCTCCTTGGCCTTCCTCTTCTCCTCCTTCCTGGTGGCTCCATCCTCAGCATTCTCCTACCGATATAACTCATGTCCCTCTTCTGCACATGTCCAAACCATCTCAATCTCGCCTCTCTCACCTTGTCTCCTAAAAATCCTACATGCGCTGTCTCTCTAATAAACTCCTTTCTAATCCTGTCCATCCTAGTCACTCCCAACAAAAACCTCAACATCTTCAGCTCTCTTATTCTAAAGGAAAGATTGAATAAGATGTGCAAATCAAGTCGTCTGACTTGAGGGCTGTATTACAAGTAAAACAGTGATTTAACAAAGTACTGACACCCCTTTCTCTCCCTGTCCCAATTAAATGATGGAAAATCAGAAAAAAATTTGTTTTATTTACTTTTTTTACACATCATAAAAGGCTATGTGTGTACTTTATATTTACTTTTCATATCGCTGCAAGATATCACAAGACTTTGAGTCCTTTTTTCTTTTTCTTCTCTGCAGGAAAAATGTGGTCAATTATAATGGCTCAATACAGTTTAACAGAAAGCATAAGAGGCAAGCTGCCTTTCCAAAGCCTTGTCGGTAACCTCCAGAGAGGGAGGTTAGTGGGGATGTGGGAAGACAGGCAGCCACTTGACAACCAGAACACTCACATTTCAGCATTAATGACCATTACACAGAAACTACCGTGTAACTCTATACCATAATAATAATTTAAAGTTATTTTGATACTGTGATAATCAAAATCTTTCATAGTCAACACAATAAAATAATTGAGTTATAGCCAGAGAAAAAAATTATGTCATGAAATGCAGCTTTTTTGGTGGAAAAAAACAACATTTGCACATGCAGTGTGATCACAAGCAATTACATTCAACATACAACCATTACAAAGGTTGGGGTGCTATGCAAATTTATATAACACCCAATTCAATGATTTTTAGATATCATAAACCCACATTTTATACACAGTAGAACATAGAAAACATTAAATATTTGAACTGAGGAAATATACCAATTTAAGGACAAAAAATATTTGTTTCCTGCAACATGTCAATAAAAAAGTTGGGACAGGCCAACAAAAGTCTGGAAAAGTAAATGTTGCTAAAAAAGAAACAGCTGGAAGAACATTTTGCAGCTAATTATCTATCATGCATAGAAAAAGTCATATGTAAAAATTATCCAGAAACACTGCCATCTTCTCTGGGTTAAAGCGCAATTAAAAATAGACTAAGGCAAAGTGGAAAACTGTTCTGTGGTCAGACGATTCGCAAAATTGATTTTTTTTTAACCACAAATGCAGCATCCATTGCACTAAAGAGGAAAGGGAGAGTTTAGCTTGTAATCAGCGCTCAGCTCAAAAGCCTGCATTTCTGATGGTATAGGTGTGCATTAGTGCCTATGGAATGGGCAGTTGGCACATTTAAAAAGGTACCATCAATGATGAAAGAAATATACAGGTTTTAGAGTAGCATATGCTTCTATTCAATCTTTTTCAGGGAAGGCCTTAAATATTTCAGCAAGACAATGCTAAACTGCATACTTGCATCAATTTCAACAGCATGGCTTTGTAGTTTGAGTCTGGATGCTGAACTAGCCTGCCTGCTGTCCAGACATTTCACTAATTGAAAGCATTTGGTGCAAGTTAGAGCAATGAAGGATGGAGATGAAAATATGTTTACTAGTGAGGAAAGTGTGTTGAGAAGATGGAGAGAGTATTTTGAGCAACTGATGAACGTTGAAGAGTGAAAGTTGGATGGTGTGGAGATGGTGAAGCAGGACGTGGATAGGATTAGTTTGGAGGAAGTGAGAGCAGCAATTAGGGGGATTAAGAGTGGAAAGTCAGTTGGACCAGTTGACATAAGGGTAGAAGCATGGAGATGTTAAACAAAATTGTTTATTAGGATTTTGGAAGGTGAGAAGATGCCTGAGGAATGGAGAAGGAGTGTGCTGGTACCGATCTTTAAGCATAAGGGAGATGTGCAGACCTGCAGTAACTACAGGGGAATAAAGTTGATCAGTCACACTGTGAAGTTATGGGAAAGAGTAGTGGAAGCCAGGCTGATAGAAGAGGTGACCATCTGTAAGCAGCAGTATGGTTTTATGCCAAGGAAAAGCTCTACAGGTGTATTATTAGCTTTGAGAATGTTGATGGAGAAGTATAGAGCAGGTCAGAAGGAGTTGCATTGTGTGTTTGTGGATTTAGAGAAGGCGTACGACAGGGTGCCGAGAGAGGAGTTGTGGTACTATATGAGGAATTCAGGTGTGTCAGAGAAGTATGTGAGGGTGGTGCAGGACATGTATGAGGACAGTGTGACAGCAGTAAAGTGTGCAGTAGGAACGACAGACTGGTTTAAGGTGGAGGTTGGACTGCATCAAGGATCAGCTATGAGCCCTTTCTTGTTTGCAGTGTTAATGGACAGGTTGCTGGACAAGGTCAGACAGGAGTCTCCATGGACTATGATGTTTGCGGATTTTATTGTGATTTGTAGTGAGAGTAGGGACCAGGTTTAGAAGAGGTGGATGTACACGCTGGAGAGAAGAAGAACTGTTTTTATTTCATAGCTGTTTATTTGTTGTTTTTTTGTGAAACATTAGCCAAAAAAAAAGCACTGAACTAAAACAAGTCACAAAACACTCATTCTTTATCTGTCAGTATGACAGTAAACAAAGCAACATTATTAATGGCATGATTATGTGTTCAATTAAATCGCTTTCATTTAAAAGTAGACTAAATGTAAACAATAATGTTAGCTGAATTCCTGAAGATGGTATACACTTGTTGAACACTTTATTGGGAGGATTTGTATACTGACTCATTAATGTAGTGATCTAATCAGCCAGCCATGTGACATTGGTGCATAAAATCATGTCAGTGAACAGAGGTGGGGACACAATACACGGCTAGATTTTCTGTCAGTAAATGCGGGTGACTAGGTGAGTGAAGACCCAAATGCGGGATGCGAGAAGGGGTTAGGTGAAAACAGTCTTTAATAAAATAGCACATTGAGCAATGGGGCAAAAACACAGTCCAAAAACAGTAGAGGGTCAGAAACACAGGCACACAGTGCAATGCAACGAGAACCAAAACCAAAATCCAAAACAGTCCAACAAATCCAAAAAGCCAGCAAACAGAACAATATAGGCAGGGCAAAAACACAAACCAAAAACCAGTCCAGAGGTCAAAACCAGGAACACGAACAGGAACAGGTATCCAGAGCAGACAGAGTGGCAAGAATAATCCCAGGGACTAAATGAAGCTGGTGAGATAATCTGGCCTCAAGCTAAAGTCTTGTGTGTCCTCAAATACCAGGAGGCGTATGGAAAATGGCAAGAAATGCCCCGAAAGTGCACGCCGCGGAACCAGAAGTGCATGCTGTGTGCCCAAAAGATCCTGACAATCATGCAGACAGTGAAAGTGTTTCAGGTAATATTCACATTAAACATTAAAATAGGTTTGGAATTTTTATACCTGCTGATTGCTTGGGATTTTCACAAACAGTTGTCTCTAGCATTTTTGGAATGTTGCAATTAGGAAAACACATCTGGATGCCACTTAAAACAAAGGCCTTTGCTTATGACAGGTCAATAGAAAATGGCCAGAGAGGTTTAGGCTGCCTAAAACAGCCCAAAGATCCATGAAATTACTGAGCAACACAAGAAATTTGAGGATGGATTTGGATCTGTAATTAATATCAACAGTCTACTATAATGGGTCAGGACCACAGGTTGCATTTAGTCACCTCTCACTACATACCTTAACAATGATTATTTGTAATAGATGGACATTTGGTGCAAACCAGATGAGGATGAGTTCTCTTTTGAGTCTGGTTCCTCTCAAGGTTACATCCTCATGCCATCTCAGAAAGTTGCCACTAGCTTGCTTATTAAAGAACAAACTTATACATGCTTTTATAACCACTTTATATGTGTAAAGCTGCTTTGAGAAAATGTCCATTGTTGAAAGCACTATACAAATAAAACTAAATTTAACTGAAACGACTTGAATTTAATTAAATCAAATTGAATTTAAAGTCTTATCTAAGTCAGATTACTTGACTGTAAAAAAATAATCTTAGAATGTACACGTTCAACCACAGAAGTCCGCCTGAGGCTAAAGTAGGTTCAGACTCACCAAAGTTGGACAGTTGAAGACTGGAAAATTGCATATCCATTTTTGCTGAGGCACTCGCATGGTAGAATGAGAATTTAGTGTTGAACCTTGTGTCAACAGACCAGGCTGGTGGAGGTGTCATAATGATGTTGGGAATGTGTTCTTGATGCTTTTTGGGTCTTTTAATACCAATCAATCATTACTTGCATACAACAGACTATTTGAGTATTGTTGCTGAACAATGTGCATCCCTTAATGGCCACAATTTACAAGTGAATGCAAATGCTCAGTAAATATATATGCTATATCTTTGATCAACCACACATGCAAAATGTATTAGAATAGTTTAATTTTGTAACTAGATAATTAAAGGCCTCTGTGTTTGAAGAATTTGAAGTCAATGAATGCAACACAAAAACAAAAAAGCATCAACACAAAAACAAATCAGATATTTTCAGATAATTTTTTTTTGCAATATTTCCATAAGGAAGAACAGAAAACATTGTAGGCAGTGGATCTTGCAGCCTCAAAGATCTTTTACCTAAAGTTTTTTGTTTAATCTTGCATGAAATTGTACTTGTTTACTTTGTCTTTATTTACATTTACATTACTATTTGCGGCATTTAGCAGATGCCCTTATCCAAAGCGACGTACAAAAGTTCCTTGAGTCTCTAGAATCGTCGTTCGATGATAGCCAGGGATTTGGCTGTACAGACATCTAGGGGAAGTTCATTCTACCACCTCAGTGCCAGAACAGAAAAGAGCCTTGAAGTGTACTGACCTCTCATTTTGAGAGAAGGTGGTACCAGTCGAGCAGTGCTGGAGGATCTCAGACAGCGTGGTGCAGTGCGAGATGTAATTAGGTCTCTGAGGTAAGATGGTGCTGGTTCATTTTTGGTCTTGTAGGCAAGCATTAGTGTTTCAAATCTGATACGTGCAGCTACTGGAAGCCAGTGAAGGAAACGCAGCAGTGGGGTGGTGTGGGAGAACTTGGGCAGATTAAACACAATCCGTGCAGCTGCGTTTTGGATCATTTGCAGTGGACGAATAGCGTTCAGGGGAAGACCTGCCAGCAGAGAGATGCAGTAGTCGAATCTTGAAATGACAAGAGACTGAACAAGCACCTGGGCAGCCTGTGTGGACAGAAATGGTTGAATCCTTCGGATGTTGTAGAGAAGAAATCGACAAGAACGAGACACATTAGAAAGGTGAATATGAAATGAAGGACAGTTCATTGTCCATAGTTACCCCAAGGTTACGAGAAGTGGCTGAAGCGAAGAGCAGAGAGTCATGGAGAGTTATTTGGAGATCTTGACTTGGAGATGAATCGCCTGGGATGACCAGCAGTTCTGTTTTGCTGGGGTTGAGTTTTAGTTGATGAGCACTCATCCATGAATATATGTCTGTCAAGCATGCCGAGATCCAAGTTTCCTTGTTTCCTCCGACTTTTTAAAAACATTGATTATTTACTGGCAACAGATGTTTTAAGGAAGAATGGACGTTTGTAGAACCGAGCACAACAGCATCATCAATAGTGGTAAAAAAAAATATACCGAATTGTAGGCCACTATGCTAGAGGGTGACACTTTCAAGCAATAGATCCATGCAGCTGTGTCCAGTGAAATTTCTCTCCTAGATTTAGTGTGTATCCACAAAATATCATGAGCATTGAGGCAAATATAAAATACAATCAAGTATGTAATGAAAGTGAACCAGATAATTTGCTTAGTTAGCCTTTTCTCCAGTGGTGGAGTGGCTATACTAAATTGTTCCTTGGTGTAATTAAGTGTATAGATTGGGTCTTGCTGATTTCATCCTAATTATTATTGTTGTGTTTAATTTGGTCTGTGAATCATAACAGAATGAAATATGAAATAATAGACAAACCGTATTTACATTGAATGCTTCTAATCATGTTAGCTAATCTTGTTCCCAGACCCTGAACATGTTTGCGCTAAAAGATTTGCTATGTTGCTCTGTTAAAAATTGTAATCTCCAGAACCACGTCAAATCATTAACAATGCAATCCAGATAGCTCAGTAATCCTGTAACAAAGAATAGGTTCCTAGCATTTTAAATGTCCAGTCGTTTTAATCTAGAAAACTGGACTTGTTACACTGTTAAAGACATTTTATACTGAACTATAGAGAGAGTCCTAATAAGCTTTCTTATTGTCTGATATTGGAACTACACATTCTCAGATAATTAGAACCTACAGAACAGGACACCTGAAAATACTCTTTGGTGTATGGCTAGCCACTATTAAAACCTCTTACTACAAACGCTGTTTCTGTAAGGTTAGCAGCATTGCGCTGGCAGAATCTACTAAAGCATCTGTGCCATCAAAATCAGGCTCTGAAACCGCTTTTACCCTGAGGCAATCAGACTCCTCAACACACTACTGCCTTCAAACACCCACCTGGACTAATCAAACCCTTCCCAAGACCTGCGATTATAGAAGCATTACTGCACACCTGCATTCTTTGATCCTATTGGACATTTGCTGCTGGTTTGAAGCATTTTCTTACTTGCTGCCACTCTATTCGTCACAGTTTGCAAAATGTATTCACTAGTTTCTTCGATATATATCTGTCCTGTTGTCCTGTTTAGTTAGTTTACACTGTCTGTAATATTTAATTTCTTGTGTATTTATTGTGCACTGTTGCACTCATTTTTACACTGCAGTGTATTTGATTATTGCTTGATACTGCAAGTTATCTTCATTCACACTGCTGGGAAAAAAAACTACACTGGATCTTTTGACATTTTCACTGACTATTGAGCTACCAATGTCCATTGATCTGCTATTAAGTTAATCATACGGATTGTGCTCTTAATAATGTCCTGAACATTACTGAGTCATTGAACAGACTTAATTTTTTTGTGAATTTATATACATGTTTAAAAAAAAGAATGGATGCCTTGAAGACTGCATTATTGGTGTCAGAAATGTAGAGTTGCCACACTTGGCACTTTTCTTCTCTATTCCCAGTGAATTTCCTCTGTAAGCTTTTTCTTCTCTTGTAATAGACAGCCATCTGCCTTTTTCACAGTAGAATTGAGCCCAGGATCACATAATCTTAGTTCACACCGTCTTCACTTGATAAACAGTAAAACAGTTTTCTGCTCGCTTCCAATATCATTGAGCTCGCAGGTGGAGCCTGCATGTGCAACAGCCATATCTGTCCACCCTCCATGCAAACTCAATTAGATTTTATTTTAGATAGCTGCTTCTGATGGAAATTTGTGGTTTCTCCACATGCTGAGTGACAACTCAGAAAACAGAAGTGCTAAGCTTTTATTTCATTCTGTTTCGTTGCTCTTTCTGTTCTTTTTTCCTTCCACCTACAGTCCATTTTATTCTTCTCTCAAAAGCTCTTTATTTGTCTTTTGTGCTTGTGGGAAAGCTGTAAGAGAAGTATATAAAAGCCAGCATGCTTACATGATTACATCTTTATCTTCCAAGTAATTATGGAGGTACCACAGTACAACATTGCCATCTTCTGGTTCTTTAGGTACTGTTTTGCAACATTTAGAGTAATTGGTACCTAATGAATTGAATTCACAGTGCAAACCCATATCAGCCTTTTATACAGGGGTATATATTTTGAAATAAAAAAATAAACAATGTTTGAAACATTTTAAACCATTAAGTAAATGTACTCATATATTTGTATTTTTTTTATATACATTCTTAAACTTTTTAGTTTATATTTAACATTCTGCACTATTTTGAGGTCCACATTCTAATACAAGCATATGTTTAGTCATGTCAAGTTTATTTTTATAGCATTTTTTTACAACGGACATTTTAAATAAATAAATAAATAAATAAACCTTTAAGATTCTCTTGGACCTCACTGTATATCACACGCAGTGTTAAAATTGTATTTAGTATATAGTCCTATAGTAGTAGTGGCAATAATCCAAAGACACTAAGATTCAATTTCTCTGTTATTAAATTCAATTCTCAACATTTCTATAAAGAAAAACGAAAAAAAAAAATTGTAGACAGATACATTTCTGTCCTTAAATGCTAAATTACCAAAGCTTGTCAGTTTTGAGATCTGCATTACATTTGTAAGGTTCTTCAACACTTTTATTCCACGCAAAGGTTTACATTTAAATTAAAAATAAAGTACCAGACCTATTGTTTAAAAAAGAAATTGATAAGTTCAGTTGTTTAGCTTTATATCAAGTCAACTCTGTAATCACATTATCTGCCTACAATTACATTTTCCTATGTTTTATTTTTGATATACCTTTAGATACCTTTTCATTAAGTTAACCTAGAGGCAGCCCACATGGACATAGAGAGAATGCAAGAAACTCTACTCAGACAGTAAGTGGAGCTCAGAGCCAGGACCCTGCAGCTGTGAGGCACAAACTCTATTTTTTAGGACTCCATCTCAAGCATGGCAGCCATTAAATCTAGGATGGTGAGGAAAAACCCATGAAGTCAGCCACTGCACTTTATGAAATACTATTTATCCAACACACTTGGACAAGATTTACCAACTGCTTGTCATTATAAAATTGACTGGAGTTACACTAATAAGCAGAGGGAATGCAAAAAAACAAACATCACCCAGTGAACTGGAGCAGTTATCCTCACTTAGACCTTCAGGCACAGATGATCGTGGAATTATTGAGATTCAGCCTTGTTCTCAGTAAGAAACAAATTAATGTTTTTTAAGGAGCCTTAAATTCAGTGGTAGGTAAAGGACAAGTAAAATGCATCCTAAGTAAACAATATTAATTCGCAGCCGATAATGAAATACACACTATGGCCCGCTGTGACATAAATACACAAATACACACCGCACTAAAAATAAGCATTGGGAGTGTTTCTGTGTTAGTAAAAAATGATGTAAGTGACATTTCAGCACATTGTTATGTACTTTGGACTATCTCAACTTTCTTATCAGCTCTAGATTACCCGAGAGGCACACAGAATTTATAGTCACTTGGCAGACACAGTAGTGCAGAAGCTAGCACTCACAGCTCCACAGTCCCTGATTCGAACCTGAGCTAGATATAATAATAAGACTTGCACATTATTATATAAGTTGTTTTTGCTTTGTGGGTTTTGTGTGGGATTTTATGTAGCTCAGTGGTCTTCATCTTTTTCTGTTTATTCTTCTTATCTTTTCTGTTTTACAAGTCACACCTTACTTCCTACCTGAAATTGGAACACATTTCAAATCTACATCAATGGAATTCTCTACACTTAGGATGTGAAGTTTTGAACACAAGCAATGCTCACAAATACATTATGTGTCATACAGGCAGTTTTAAAGAGGAAGGAAGAAAGTCAATCGAGAGAGACATAAATTCCAGTGCAATAGACAATGTGATGATGGTTTAACTACAGAGCAGTGTGCATCTCCAAGCAGTCATTATTTTGTCTGTCATTACTTTGCAGCAGACTGTACTTGTGATTACAACCAACACTGTTCAAGGTGGAAGTGAGTTCTCACGCTGTCCCTGCTCACACGTCTGTTCATTAAATGGATGTGTTACAAAAAGAAACAATGAATGTTTCCTCATCTTTTTACCTTGCACATGCAAGAATTGTACAAATATCATTCTACCATAAGTCACCTAATGCATTTAAAAACTCGTTGATGGGCTCTGGATTGTGCTATGCTCTCCTTGGATGCTTTTAGCACCTCTAAGGTGTCAAAAGCATGGCTGAGTTTGGCAAAAAATTATTTATCCATGTGCTTTCATCGGGTAATATTTTGGAATTTTCCATTAAATTACCAGGAAATTTGTTCAGAAAAAATCTAATGCACTTTTGGTGTTTTTGATCCTGATCTTTAATACGAATAATGAGATCGTTTTTATGAGATTCTGTTAAGTAAATAAGTTATCTCATTAATCTCATTAAAGATCAGGATCAAAACCACCAAAAGTGCATGAGATTCTTTGTCGTTTGATAGTCACTTTTGTGACTATATAAAGAAATCCTGAGTAAATCTTAGAAATGCAACAGAATTTATTTATAAGTGATTTAGAATATAATTTTGAATAAAGTAGTGCACAAATAATAATATTAATAATTATTATAACAACACAAAAATGTTCTGTACAAAACAATTTAAGACAAGGGTTTTTGAATAGCGTCTGAGAACACAGTTTTACAGTGTTGTAACTGGTGCTGTAATTACAGAGAGCAACTGAAAATGTCATGGTTAAGAACAAAGGACTTTATGGGCAATCCTGAAGAAGTTCTAACAGATGGCAACTTTATCACAGTTTTTTTTTTTTTAACATGAACCTGACTTCCAGTATGGTTGTTCAAAAAAGGAAGGATTGCATTAAAAAGCTGTGAAGACACCAAAAAAAAAACAAAAAACAAAATTCCCATTGTGTGTCCTCTGTGTCCAAAACTTTTTGTCTTACAGCTTTGGTTTTGTAAAAATAAATCAATAAATATAATTATTGAGATAAAAGAAAAACCACAATAAGACGATGCTGAGGTATTTTGAATCACTCTGTTAGTAGTTCATAGTAAGCATTGTATCAGACATGTCAGGTGATAATTGGTGGGGAATTTGTACTGTATAATGTACACATGAATTCAGAAACAGTAAATGTTGCTTCAGCCCAGCTTTAGGCACAAAAGAAGTGAGGCTGCATTGTGTCTGGAGTTGCAGATGATCAGAAGAGAGAAGAAGCCAAACCGGATAAAAGATAAATTAGACCAATACTTGTCTGTACGAGAAAAACATTTAGGACTGATGGAGTTTTAGCAATTTACTTTTAACCCATTTGTTTATACTTTAATTGTCTTGACGTTAAATAGACAACACATAATGGCTAGTGATTTACTGGAGGTGTGCTCTTTTGTATTTATGTATTTCAAAATCAGTTACATCAGGCAACAGTGAGTCATCTATTGAGTCTGCTCATTCGCAGTTCTATATTAATTGCACTTTTTTTTGCTTGTTTGTCTGATTTATGGGCAGTGTTTTAACACTATCCTGCAGAAATAAATACACAGATAAATCAATTATATGGAGGACACAAATCATAAAATTATATACTCTGTAAACTATTAGAGCTGTTTTGTTTTTTGTGTTAAATGTTCAGCTTTTTCAACTTGTATTTAGTAATTAGTAGGTCTATTCTCGTTTTGGTCCACTTGAGAAAGAGAGAATCAATAATGCAGATTATGTTGCCCCATAAACCAGAAACATTCTCTCTCTGAGTGGGTACCTGATGTCATGTTAATTAAACACCTGCAGGAGATTTTAGACTCGCTTGTTAGACAGGGATCCCCACTACCAGATTCAAAAGTCCAACAAATAGAATATTATTTAGAAGAATAGTGTTCATTTCAATAACGTTCCAGAATCTTGTACAATCTATACCAAGGCATTTTAGACTACCTTCTTGAGGCTGCTTACTTATATAGTTACCTTTATTTGTCTCCTGTTTATAGATTGGCACTTGATTACTGGTGTAATAACTATTCAAGCCTAGCACTAATGCATTATTCGTTATTGCCCCACTAAACTCGCTTATCTGTTTTTAAACCTGAATTGACATGTATATGGACATTCGGGGCAACCCAGATGAGGATGGGTTTCCTCTTGAGTCTCAAGCTTTCTTCTGTATGCCATCTCGGGGAGTTTTTCTGTGCCACAGTCGCCACCGGCTCGCCCATCAGGGACAAATTTACTTATAAAGAACATATTCACTTTTAATAACCACATTATCTGTGTAAAGCTGCTTTGAGACAATGTTCATTGTTAAACGCGCTATACAAATAAAAATGAATTGAATTAAATTGTATATCTATGCATGTATAATCTAAATTTGTTATAACCAGTCTCTCACCTAGCATTCACTCACTGTCTCTCCTTTGTGCTCTCTATCTACTTTTCTCAAAATAATAGCGCATTAGCGCAAATTCATTTTAGCAGCACAAATGTTATTAACGTGCAATTAATGCAGTGCACATTTCTGTTTGACCATTTTTTTTTTACCAAATATAAATAAATAAATAAATATAAAAGAGGCAATAAACCTTCACTGCAACATGCATTTAATCAAGAGAATGTTCTTCACTCATATATAAATAAAAAAAAAAAAAAAAAATTTTTTACTTTTTTTTTAATCACTAAACATTTAATTTACTGATGCGCCAAGTCTCAAATCAAGCACCAAAATCCGGCATGATGCACACATCCGGCAATTAAAACCGCTCCTGTGTAAACATAGCAAAAGTTTCCTTGGTGTCCTGATGATTTACGCCATTTGAAACACTATAATTTAAAACATATACAAGAGTATTTTTATGAGCTGCCCTGTCATCTGAAAATGTAAACAGGCTTGCATTAATAAATTTTTCAGTGCAAAGAAAGAGAAGTAATGGAAACCTGGTATTTCTATGTTCTTTTTTTATGTGTCTAATAGACATGAACAAGATCTTTAAGAAAACATCTTTGACCTTTGAAACATAGTTTTAGTACATTTGAATAAAGCATCCATTATTGTTCGTGCCCATGTTGATTAAAGTATGAAAAGTATTAATTTAATGTACTTTTAAAACAGATAAAAATGTGCAATTAAGTTGTGATTAATTATGAGTTAACTGATGACAATCGTGTGATTAATCGCAAGTATATATTTTAATCGATTGACAACCTTAAAATAAAAATTTATCTCTTACATTTTCTAATTTGGTCAGAAGGAACAATCCAAAACATAGCATACTTCATCCTTTTGCTGATTTTCACTAACTGTTTTATCCTAGTATGGACTCTGGGGAGATTTGAATGTAAAGTGAGACATTATGCTGGATATAATGCAAGTCCATTGCAGGGCACAGTGCACAAACACACTCAGACACTCACAGCACCTCGGGGCAAATTATTCATTTACTGCCAGAACCATGGCGCCACTTCCGCACTATACCCATTTACCCCTGATTTATTGAAAAATAGCCTTGATCAAACTGGATGTGTTTTAATGTATTGCATGATTTAGAAGATTTATCTTCAAAATCTATTATAAGTCTTATAATAACTTATTCTATAAGTCAAATCTTAAAAACCTATATTTTATTCACAATAAAGCAAACAAAAAATTACATGTTTACACTGAGGACATTTTTTTATTAATTTTTTTTTTTTTTAATGAAAGTTTGAATTTGATAGCTGCAATAAAAGTAGGAAAAGGGACAACAAACAGCTGGACAAAGATTTTGCAACTAATTAGGTTAATTACCAGCAGGTCAGTAACATGATTGGATGTTAAAAGAGTATCTTAGAGAGCATCTCAGAAGGAAAGATGTGCAGAGGTTCACCAATCTGTAAAACTGTGTAACAATTTCAGAATAATGTTTCTCAATCTAAAATTTTGAAGACTTCAAATATCTCCCTTTAATTATCTCATGCATAATATCAGGAGAAATCTCTGTGCACACGGAACAATGGCAGAAATCAGTATAAACACTGCATTTGAAACAGCCATGATTTTGTAATGGGAATTACTGCATCGACTCAGTAACAACTATACAAATCAGTTCATGTCGCCATGTCATTCACAAATGCAGGTTAAAGCACTATCATGCAAAGAAGAAGCTACATGTGATCCAGAACCAACATCATCTTCACTGAGTCACAACTTTACAATTTTAATTAAAAAATGTGCTGAGTCAGAGTGGAAAATGTTTCTATTGTCGGACTAATTGTAATTTTTAATTCTTTTTGGAAAACAGGTACACTGTGTCCTCCGGACTATAAAGGAGAGGGCTTGTTATCAGTGCTCAGTTTAAAACCCTGCATCTCTGTTGCTATATGGGGTGCACCAGTTGAAAGATTTGGCACATAATGAAATGAAAAACACGACATAGAGGACTGCTGAATTTTTAGGCAGCTAGAATCCTGTATCTAGTGGGACAATATTTTGCTCTGAAAACTCCAGCAATTGGTCTCAATTATTAACTTAAAATTGTACATTTCCTCAATTTAACAATTGTTTTCTATGTACTATTGTAAATAAAATATAGGTTTATCAAGTTATTATTTGCTTGCATTTATGCACATTAGTTTGCCATGAGCAGGATCACCAAGCTTCTGAAGGGTTTTTCTATACATATTGTTTATATTGATTACAATTGACATGCATCTAAGTTATAGATAATTATAGATATTTTATATTTGCTGAAAGTATTTTCTTGCCCCCTGCTTGCCTGAGGCACCAGACTCCTATTTAATGAGGGTTGGGAGATGATTTGAGGTTTGCAGGAAAGTTCCCGGCACACAGAGGTGACACTGTGCTGACTGTGACCTCTCATTCTCTAATGAGGGAGCTGAAAACGGAAGGACAAAGAACAACGTCCTTCCACAAAACCTGACAGCTGGTGAGGTCGCCCTGGAATAACAGAGTGAAAAAAAAAATCAAACACTTGTCCTAACCACAAGGAGAGCACAGACGTTTGAATCAAACCCCTAAATTTTAGACAAACTGACTGCCATTTTACCAAAACAAACCAGAGGCAGCACATGAATGGATTCTTTTCTACTTTATTACCTATGCTAGGTTTATTTATTGTTTTGGTTTCATTACAGCAGTTGTGGTCTTGTGGTTTGTGGGGTCCAGTCTGGCGATATCTTAGTTGTTTAGAAGCCTATGATGACTAACCTGAGAATCTGTCTTTTTTTTTTTTTTTATAGTAATAGATATCATAACCAACCATTATAAAAATAATCACCCAACCCCCTTTCAGTACAATTACATTTGTCATGCCATACATGAAAATATTGAATAAAAGGACCAGCTTCATGTTTTACATTACAGGTCAATAAAGGCATTCAACTCTGTTTTACTGTACAATAAATTGGATTATTTCTTATTGTACTGCAGGTTTCACTGCAATAAAACTTAAAAAATAAAACTGTTTACAGAGTCATGTTTTCCATGTATTTATTTTTAAATATTATGAAATAATAAATGAGAGGAAACATGGCAAAGTGGTTTATTTTATTAATATTATCTTTGGTATAATTACATCATTTATTTTCAGCACACGGCCCTTAATCAAGTTGCCACCTCTGGTTTGAAGAATAAGCTGAGAAAAAGTTTGAGAACTTCAGGTTTACTGCAAAACCAGCAGGTGGAGCCAGAAATCACACGTTCGGATTTAAATGGCTTTCTGTTTTCACTGGTTTATTTATTTAATTATTAAATATATGTATTGGTTTATTTTAAGTGTTTAAAAAGAAAAAAAAACCTTTACAAATGTTCTACAAAATAATTGATGCATATTATGTGTTTTTAACGTCGCACCCTAATAATGGCATGTCTACAACATATATGCATGTAAAAAATAATGTGCAGGTCAATGCTTCCCAATCCTGCTCCTGAAGAACCACAATGAAGCACACTGCAACTCAGCAAGGAGTGTCCATTAGTTAGGGAAAACAAACAGATGAAGAGATGAGGTATCTCAAGATCAGGGATGGGTACGAGCAGGTCGCGATGGGCGTGTGCTCATTCTTCCAGATTCTCAATCAAACAGGCTTATCCAATAGAAGGACTCGGTGGGCGTGTCGCGCTACACACGCTTCTCACGCGTCCATTCGGACCAAGTTAAAACTCAGTGCGCGCTCGCGAGTGGCACGACGATGGCACGGGTGGATCCCGAAGCGCGCGCTCGGGGGTTCCCAAACTTTTCCTAACCAGTGTTTCTTTCCAGAAGTGGATTGTATGAAAAAGGGTTATTCATTCGTTTCTGAATCAATCAAGCGCATCTACTGTGATTGATAATGGAACTCTGTATAGGGCTTGTTTTCTTGTCCTTGGTGGCAGGTTGCTATGGACGCCACGCCGGCGCGCACGGACTGTCTTACGCGCACAAAACGGAGCTCTCCGAGGACTCGATCCTTGTAGCGAACAACAGGATACGCGTTCCCTTCGGGAGATCGGTTTTCATTGATCCTATCAACGATTTGGTGATTGAGGTACAACCGGGAGATAAGTGCAGCTTAATAGTCTTGGATAATGATCCGCTGACCCAAAGACCTGGACATCTTTCACCCAAAAAGTTCCCATGTGAATTCGGACCCAATGATGTGAAATACTCGCATTTGGGCTCCAGGAGCCCCAACGCGGACAGAGTGAGGCTGCAGCTCAGGTACGACACTCAGACTGAAACGGTCATCATCCCGTTCATGCTGGAGATAGAGGTCCTTTTCACCCAGTTGGAGATAGTTACTAAAAATATGCCTCTCACTGTAGATAAACTCCATGGCATTAGCAATTCAATTGACAGAAGAATCCTGGAATTTACATATGATAGAAACTCTGAGCATTGTGAGGTCACATCACTGGCTGCAAGCAGTTCACTCCCTAGATATGGTGAACTTAGTGATAAATTGGAGAAAACGATAGATTGTGATGCTTTTCTCCGAGCAGATATTCGCTACAAGCACACTTCTATTCAAAAGTCTCCAAACCGGGATTTTATTCCGATGGTCGTGGAATTGAGAAACAAAGAAAATAATCTACTGAAGCAAGAATTCTTTCATATCATGACACGCATAAGAGAAGGTGTGCAAAACAGTCCTCCCAAACCCAGCTTTCTAGCCATGATGATGATGGAGATTGACCAGTTTGTTATGACTGCTTTAACTTCTGACATGTTGGCTGCAGAGGACACTGAATCCGATCCAGATGATCTTATTTTCAACATCACCACCCCCTTCTCGTTCGAGGAGGGTTACATTGTGAGTACAGATGATAGAAATTTACCAATAACATCTTTTTATCAGCGAGATATAAAAGACCTGAAGATTGCATACAAGCCCCCAAGTATGGATTCGGATACTGAGAGAATAATTCAGATTGAATTTGAAGTTTTGGACACAGATGGTGGAGTTTCCGAGCCATTTGCTTTTATGATCGTTATAAAGCCAATGAACACACTAGCACCAGTGGTGACTAAAAATGCAGGGCAGCTTCTCTATGAGGGTCAGTCCAGACATTTGTTCACTCAGAACAATTTAGAAATCAGCGATGAAGACAACCTGGATAGTGTACGGATAACTGTTGTAAATGGTCTCCGTCATGGTGATCTCACCATTCTTGGCTCCAGCACGAAGTATTTCACACCCGCTGATTTGCAAGTTGGTATTGTTGTCTACCAACATGATGGCAGTGACACATACAGCGATAACATCATTTTCAGAATGACAGATGGCAAGAATGAAGTGGAGTTTTTGTTTCCTATTACGATTGTTCCGACTGACGATGAGCCCCCCATTATAAATGCCAACACAGGACTGGTGGTATTTAAAAACCAAATGATTCCCATTTCACCCCTAATGCTTAGTGCAGCTGATATTGACTCTGAAGATTCCACCATTAAGTTCACTATCGATCCTCCACTCTCAACTATTGGTGATGTGCTGCTAAGGCAGTCTGAGGCTCCAGAAGATCCATCCTCATGGAAATTCAACATGGAAGATGGGCTTTATGAGAAAGCTGTGAGAGAATGGTTACAAAAAGACATTACAGATGGGAAACTTTTTTACAGGCACACAGGGCCCCACATCACAGAGGCTGTCACTGATCAGTTTATCTTTAAAGCTCAGGATGATGCTGATCCTCCAAACCAATCAGATGAGAACACCTTCTTCATCAGGATTCTCCCTATTGACGATGTTCCACCTGAACTTTTTCCTGGCACATCCTTACAGATTACTGTCCATGAGTATCAGGTGACTAGTCTTAACAAGACTGTTCTTCGTTACACTGATTTGGATTCTGATGACAGAGATCTGAAATACACAATAACTCAGCCACCAACAGACACAGATGAAAATCATCCTGTCAGATTTGGGTCAGTAGTTTTAACAGAGCAGCCTCACACTGAGGTAAGCGAGTTCACTCAAGCACAAGTGAACCATCATAAGATTTCCTACAGCCCACCAGATATAGAACTGGGCATCACAGCCCATGTTTCACAGTTCCATTTCATTGTTGAAGACACTGCTGGGAACAGTGTAAAAGGAATTTTCACCATATTGGTGCAACCTGTAAACAACAAACCCCCAGAGATAACTAACACTGGCTTCACAGTCTTTGAGCGAGGAATGCATATAATTACAAATGCTGAGCTTGATACTACTGACCTTGATACAAATCGTAAACAGATTTCCTTTACTCTAATTCAGAGTCCGCAACATGGTCAGGTCCAGTTAAGCTTTGCTGATTTAATTAAAGACAGCACTTTCAGCTTAGCAGATATCTCAGAAGGCAGAATCTCTTATGTCCACAATGGGGATGAGACAACCAATGATGCTTTTAAACTTGATGTCAGTGATGGTGTCCATGTTGTACCAATTACAGTAAAAATAATAGTGAAGCCAATTGACGATGAAATGCCAACTTTGACTCTCCCAGCAGGAACTCTTGGTTCTCACCTGTCCGTGTTGGAAAATGGTGCTACTGAAATAACAGTCAGTGTTATCCAGGGGAAAGATGAAGACACAGATGACCTAAGATTGACCTTTATTGTTGAGGATGCCCCTGCATATGGAGAGATCTTGGTAAATGGACTTCCTTCTAACATGTTCACCCAAGCTGATATAATTAATGGTTTGGTGAGATATACCCATACAGGTGGTGAGATTGGGTTTTCCTCAAAAGAGGACATGTTTAACTTAACCCTTACTGACATGTCAGATGAGTGGGCTGTAGGGGGAAATACAATTACTGGAGTGTCTGTTCATGTTACTATTCTCCCAGTGGACAACAAGGCCCCTGTGGTAACAGTGGTACCTACATTTAATGTCACTGAAGGAAACAAAAACATAATTGGAGGCCACCAAATCATTGTTAAGGATGCTGATACATTAAGTGAAGATATCTTGTGTACTATCATTGTCCAGCCGAATTCAGGTTATATGGAGAACATCTCGCCAGCACCAGGTTCTGAGAAGTCCCGGTCTGGCACAGCCATTAGTGCTTTTAGTATTACAGACATCATTGATTGCCATATCTGCTATGTCCAAAGCATGCATAAAAGAGTTGAACCAGTTGAGGATAGATTTACATTCAGTTGCTCAGATGGTGTTAACTTTTCAGAGAGACAAATTTTCCCAATTGTAATTATCCCTACCAATGATGAGAAGCCAGAAATATTTATGAGAGAATTTGTGGTGATGGAGGGTATGAATGTCATCATTGACACACCTATATTGACTGGAGTTGATGCTGATATTCCAGTTGAAGATTTGACTTTCATCATTACAAAGCCACCAAAACATGGTTTTATTCTTGACCAGCTAATAACTGGCTCTCTCCCAGTTACTAACTTTACTGTGGAGCAAATCAGGGAAGCTTCTAGCATTATTTATGAGCATGATGATTCTGAGAGCACAGAGGACCAATTTAATGTGATTCTCACTGATGGAAAACATAATGTTGAAGGTACTGTAATGATTATGATTATTGCTGTTGATGATGAGACTCCAAGATTGGCTATTAACGATGGTTTGGAAGTTGAAATTGGGGAGACAAAAGAAATAAATAATAAAATTTTGAAGGCGACTGATTTAGACTCAGAAGATAGCACACTTACCTTTATAATTCGATATGGTCCAGGTCAAGGCATTCTACAGAGAAAAACAGAAGATGGGTTTTTTGAGAACATCACAGTTGGGATGAACTTCACACAAATGGAACTGGACAATGGTTATGTTCTCTATACTCACAATGGACAAGAAGGTATTCGTGACATTATAAAGTTTGATGTAACCGATGGTCATAACCCACTAATTGACAGATATTTCTACATATCTGTGAGCAACATTGACAGGGTGTTTCCTGAAGTTATTAGCAAAGGGGTATCCCTGAAAGAAGGTGGAAGTGTGATGCTTACCACTGACCTACTCAGTACAAGTGATCTCAATAGCCCAGATGAAAACCTTGTCTTCACTATCACCAGAGCCCCAGTAAGGGGACATTTGGAAAGCACTGACACTCCTGGAATGCCAATCGTGTCTTTCACTCAACTTCAGCTGGCTGGAAGTAAAATTTACTATATTCACTCTTCAGATGATGAAATAAAGATGGACAGTTTTGAGTTTGAGGTCACTGATGGATATAACCCCGTTTTCCGCACCTTTCGTGTATCAATAGTTGATGTTGACAATAAAAAACCTGTCCTGACAGTACATGAACTCTTGGTTTCAGAGGGACATTCAAAACTTATTACACCATTTGAGCTGACTGTAGAAGATCAGGATACAGCAGAGGAATTCCTGAAGTTCACCATCACTCAGTTGCCTATCCATGGTAAACTGCTCTTTAACAACAGCCATCCAGTTACTTCCTTCACGAAACATGACCTGAATGAAAACCTAATCAGTTACAAGCATGATGGCACAGAGTCGACTCAGGACAGCTTTTCTTTTACTGTCACTGATGGAACACACACTGATTTTTATGTATTTCCTGATACAGTGTTTGAAACTCGTAGGCCTCAAGTCATGAAAATTACTATTTCATCAATAGACAATGGTGTACCACAAATTGTGGTGAACAAAGGTGTTCAAACGTTGAAGGTCTTGCCAATGAGCCACCTAGGCTATCCTATCACTAGCAAAGTGCTGAAGGCAGAAGACAGGGACAGCATCCCAGACACCCTGGTTTTTCACATCACCACGCAACCAGAGCATGGATACCTGATCAACCTTCAGAAGGGGAATGATTCTATCATTACATTCACTCAAGGTAAAGTCACATACAATATATAATTGTTCAGCTTGTATTTATTTGTCTCACCGTGTTTTCAGGCAATGATGCTGTGTGTAAATCTTGTTTATATCTGATATGAAGAAATGTGTTGATTCAAGACTGAGGTTTTGCCTTTTGTAATATTTATTACATAGATAATGTGTGTATCACACTAAGAATCATAGAAAGGAAAAATAAGTTGTTAAAAAAAAATCAGGGATATATATTATTAAAATATAAACAGTGTTGAAAGTAAATTTTTTAATTATGTTTAGGGCCACAAATAATATTTTGCAAGGTTTTGAGCATAAACAAAATTATTTTTTACAATATTTTTGGAATATTAATATGTTTAGTTTTAACTTCTGATATTCTGCGAAAAATGCTGCAATATTTTAAGAACTCATTTCTAATACGTTTCATGGACAAAAGTATGTGGACAGCTGCTTGTAGTGGCCATATGTGGTTCTTTCCCAAAATGTGTTATTGTCTAGTCATGCAATTGCCTAGAATTCCTTTGTCTTATTCCCCCTTACTGAAACTCAGGGTCCCAAACATGTTCCAGCATGATAGTGTCTCTGTGCACAAAGACTTGGTTTTTCAAGGTTGGTGTGGAAAACCTTGACCTCAACCCCACTGAACACGTTTGGGAAAAGATGGAATGCTAAATACACCAACCGCCCCCCGCCCCCGCAATTTAATCCCGCCCACCACCCAAACAATGCTCCAAAATCTATTGAAAAGCTTTCCCAGAAGAGTGGAGTTTGTTATAACAGCAAAGCAGGGAATAAATAAGGAGTGAGATGTCTAAAAAAAACACATATAAGTATGACGGTCAAGTGTCTATAAATTAATGCAATGTTTGTGTTAAAATTAGGGTTTTGTGATGATATACATCCTTTGTATTTATTTTATTTTTTTTCAATAAAGAAAGAAATAACTGATTATTATTAAATTAGATTAGATTAGAGTATATTCGATTAGAAGTTTGAAATAACTGTGCATAAAAATATGATTATTTAAAAGTACCAAATAAACTTGGAAACCTTCCTTTTGAAGGAGAAATCATAGGCAGTGGTTGCCGTCAAGGTTATCGATGGTTACATCAGTGTGTCTTTGAAGGAGGGAATGTGGTTTTAGAGGACAATGCAATAGGGCTTGATTGCAAACCAGAGACTCACTCCTTCAGAATCAATCTTTTGAGAGACTGTCATTTTTTTTTATATATTTTCATAAGTGCAGTAAATTTAAATAAAATTCTATACAAAAAACTAAAATGATTCCTTTAAACAATAAGTAAAAATGTAAATGTGTGTGAGATCTCTTGAGAAAACATTGACTATTCACAATTTTTTCCTTTAGTGTGCATTATGTAAATTCAGCATTTTTAAACAATCATTTTTTAATATAACTGATGATCTATGCAAGTCTAGTGCTTTTTCTGTTAACACTTAAAGGCAAAACACTTAACAAACACGGGACATTAACTTTTAACCATTAACCACAATGAATTGTCTGTGTTAGCCCTAGGCTTAAAAACTTGATGGGACAATTGAAGCATTTACTTATTTAAATAATTAATTATGCATATTTCCCTTTCAGAACACAATGAATTTGTAGCTTTGAGAAGGAATCTTGGTATTGATTCTTTTTAGACTTTGCCTTAAATTAATGGGCAAAAAGAATTATAAATACTTACCTCATTGTAAATATGTTTGAAATATGTTGTTCACAAAGAGCCTTTTTTTATCAGGAATTTCACATTAAGTTCTTACAGAAAGTGACTTTCTTAACACCAAAACAAACACACTTTTCACATTTCACTGCTAAAGCTTTTGCAAACGTAAACAAGCTTCATCGGGAGCACTCAGTTCCTTGTACATTGAGTTCATTCATTTTTGCTTTGCAAAAGAAAAACAAAATGTGAATTATGTTGCCTTAAATATCATAATACTTTTTTACATATTGAAAGCAGAAAAAGGAGAAAACGTTACTATTTCTTTAGTACCTAATGTGTAGTAATCAAAATCTCATAATACCAAATATGATCAATGACCTTAAGTGAACAATATTTTCAATCTAAAATCCTAACCTGTAATTAGAAAGTGAATTTTACTGGTGGTCTTTTCTTAGAAAGAATGTCCACTCTTTAGCCATTTGTGCTAATGATAAATAATGTGATACAAGCTAGAGTAACATTTAGAGATCACAGAAAGTTTAGTAGAACCATTTAGCCATTTTAAGTTAAAGCTATAGTTATAAAAAATGCATTGTAACTGAGAAATATATTATTGGTGTTGTTAAGCCATTAACATTTGATGTAGATATTCATTTTAATCATAAGCCTTAAAGACATTCAAAATTAGAAAGACTATTCAGATCATTTCTGTGTTTAGCAAAGTTTGTGATATTGATAATGATAACTTGTATAATTGTTTGATTTTCCATGAGACTTTTTGCATTGTGCTGAAGCACATTTTAGCAAATACTAAGAAATACTAAACAATTTTGGAATTCGTGAAATTAAAAAATGCAATACAAATAAAATTGAGCCAAAGATTATCTAGTTGTTGCAAATAATATCTTTTGTAATAAATTGTGTTACACTGAGGATTTTAGACAAAAACTTTCTGACAGTGTGTGTTAAATATCAAATTGCAGAATCAAATAGAAGAAATTGTATTGAACTGTAGAGTGAACACATATCTCTAAGCATGAGTGGGATAGTGTAAGAGCGTGACACTAGAGCATGTCTCGTGGGAAAATGACTTGGCAAACTGTCACATCAGAGCAAACATTGAAGCGGAAGGGACGGTGCCTTTTTTAATTTACACAGCCCTCTACACTTGGCCTAACATGGCACTGTCACAGACTTAGAGGAATAAAATTAAATATTTGATGACGAGAGGCCACACCGTCGCAATGAGAGTAGACACATTACTTTCAATAAGAATTGACGTTAGCTGTGTGCATAAGAAATCACAGCTTTACGATTTTATGAAATTTCTTCCTGTGGTATTAATAATGCAGGCCATAGGGCACGGAATGGCACAGCATGGCAAGAAGTGGGAAATGGGGATGGTACTTACATACAACCCGAGTAGTTTTTTTTTTTTTTTGTCCCCATATTTTATTAATGCTTTGCAGATAACTGGTTTAATTTGAGAGATGGAGTGAAACAGTTGTCAACAAAATGGGTGTTAGAATCCTGTCTTTAAGACTCATGGACTTGTCTGTCATTAGAAAAGGGTCAATTAGCCGTTTAAAGCAGAAAATTTACTGTCTTCCAGGTTGAACTGTGTGAAAACTTTGCTTCCCTTTACAGTTTTAATGCAATTTTATTATTTATGTATGATAATAGAAATAGTAAATCAATGCTCAATGCTAAGCTCCTTATTAGTAGTAGCATGCATTACACATTATGTTGCTGCTTGATCCCAGGGTGTACATGTATTGGATTTGTTTTGTACTGTAATTAACTTATTAAGATTTCTTTTTGTTTTCTCAGCCGACATTGATGACCTGAAGATCTGCTATGTGCTGAAAGATAACAACAATGCCACCAGTGACACCTTTATATTTTATGTTGAGGATAATGGTAAGTTTCCTTAAGTTTGTTTGGAGTGTATTATTTATTTCTTTATTTAACCTTTTCTATTATTTCTATAATGAAATCTCTAATCTAATCTATTCAGAACCTACCCCAGAACCTGGACCTACCTGTCCCAAAATGGGTAATCTAATAAAATGTATTAAGGCTTTTGTTTAATTAGCTGTAGAATTGCTAGAAATAGTAACCCTATAGCTCTTAAATGCCAAACAGACCTAAACTCGTATTTAATATTCATTTGCAGCAAACTGATGACACAAAAAAAACATCCATATTGGTTCCTGCACATTTGATCTGTTTGTCCGGGTTGTCTCCTTCCCCCATAAATGAGAACAAACAAATCTAAAAGCCTAATTGGGCTTTATTGAAAGTGGCTTTTCTCCCTCTAGCAAGACCAATATTAGCCTTTTGTCTGAGTCACAAAGTCAGACAGAGGGGTGGCTTGTTAGGACGGCCAACAGTCAAAAGGGCATTTGATATTTAAGACCAGAGGCAAGATAGCAAATAATTACAGCTTAGGTGTGGGAGAGGAGACTGTTTTCCTGCCCAGGGTGACAATTACCCTGCATATTACAGGGCATGTTTAAGTGTGAACTGCTGGATAAACATATACTTTTGGCATACAAAACCAGATGGCTATAACTCGGTGTGTTTTCCAAATAACGTAATCGTTACTACTTTTTCCTTTGTCCACACATTATCTCATAGCTTTTACCTGAGAATTTGGTGTGCCCCTAATTATGAAGTTCTCTCTAATTCGCCTGCAGGTCTAGTGTAATTAGCCTCGAACAGGACAATGTTAAATGGCTGAATTTATTTCTTTTTTTCCACTGCTTGAGAGGTTTGTCCTTCCACAGTAATCACATCATATGGGAAAATTTTATCTCTTCGTCTTTTTATATAGCAAGGCCTACAGTTAGAGAAATAAAATGCTTTAACTTGTGGTATGTAATGAGGCTACATATTGCTCCATCGTGACCTATGGGTTTTTATGATGTTTGCCTATAAGCCTTTAAGATTGCCTCACCTCTCCAAAACTGAGGGCATTTCTTTTGACAGAAGGCAACCTAACTTTGTTTGGAAGTTTCTCATGTATTTTATTTCAAAGCATTTAACCAGTACAAAAGGGCACTGGCTTACTCAGATTATACTACTAGTGTCATCAGGTGATTTCTTTCTTGCTCAGGAATACTACTATAATCTAAAGGTTAAGATAGTTACAGTTCAGACACTACAAACACTTTTAGTAATTTCCCATACGAACTTACAGAGCAATTTAGAGGACTTTAAAGATTTTCACTGGCTTAACTGCAGTGTGGCCCATTTGTTCTGGGAAATGTATTCTCAGCTCTGAAGCTGATTTCATAAGCAATTTAACAGCTGAAGTCGATGTGGAGTGACATTTCAAGAGGCACACTTGTGCGCTCAAGTGTGCAGAGTTACACGTAACACTTACACACATATTTCTTTCTTTCTCTCATTTTCTCTTATCTCTGTCTGTATCTACACTAGCTTCAGGCTATGGCCACTAGATTTGGCTTCGGGACCTCTGTTCTTCTATGCAGATTCACATTCTTAGACAGACTCTCCGAAAGCCAAATTTTGAGAGGCCCCAGTTCAAAGATCAAGCCAGATAGCGCTTTTTCTAGTTTGTCATGTATCATAAAATGCTATGTAGCTAATAGGTGTTATAGGTCTCATAGGGCAACTTTGGCAATTGTTGACCACTTAGGAATTTTTTTTCAAACCTAAAACCCTATTACACAGAAACAATTGTTCCACATATTGCCTGTAACTGAGATATTGATATTGAGATATTCAGATGTTTAAAGAATTAGCATAACAATTACATTTTAGAAAAAAAATGTGATGGGTTATTTTTCATGAATACTGAATGCATCTACAAAATGGATTTGATAGTAATTTTAATGTAGCAAGAATGCATCCAGGTTTGTGCCAAAATAATGCAATTAATTATTCAGTGAGACTTTCACTGTTTGCATATTTTATATACATCCAAACTGTTTATCTTGATTCTGCTTTTGCTTTTCATATCTTAATAAATATTTGATGTTAATAGGGAAATAGGGGTGCCTGGTTTTATGCTCATAGTCTTTCTCTAGGGACTCTGGTGCACATGGAGAAATACCTGCAGAGATCTCTAGTGCCAGTCAGCTTTTGAACTTTCAGACGTGCCAACCAGTAGCAGACAAAGACTTCTTGTTAATTGATTTATAAAGTGGAGTTGGAAGTCTACAAATGGGTATTTTCTAGTTCCAATAACACTAAGACAGCAACTTTAAACCTTCCTAAATGAGCAGAGGATAATTATGTTAAATTGAAGCTTAATATTGCATCTCAAAATTGTGACAACTAAACATTTTAACTAAAATGACCAATGTTATGCCATTTCGTGGCATTTGGTGCATATGTTGTATTGCTTCAATTTATAGTGATATCAGCATTTTATTTTAGCTTAGGATAAAGACTTACTTTTAGCCTTTGTGTGAACTCGAAAAAAAACCTAACAACTTCCATAACCACAGATTGGCCATTAAATTTCAAATCCTGAAAATCTTGTGTCCAAAATACGACAGTACAATCACAACAGTCCAAGAAATATGTACAGTGATATTCAATGTCAGTCTTCTTTGCCGCTCTAATAAGGCAAGGAAAATGATCCTCAATGTGTTCCACAGACAGTCAGAGAAGAAGTGTTGTTTAATGAGGATTCTTTTTTTTATTTTTTTTATTTTTTTTAGAGAATGCTGCTAACATTCCACACAGTTTAGAGTCTCCCTATAGATGAGGTTTATTTGACAGTCTGTTAAGAGAAGTCTGCTTTCTGTGAAATTTAGGCAGATCTTATGCGGTAGACTGGGATCACATTAGATAAATGATTTCTTGGGAGTATTGTTTGTTCGTCAATTGTTCAAACGAACTCACTGCAAACAACAACATTATCTGCTTCGTAGATATAGTGGTATATACTCCGATTGCTTTGTAGGACTTTACTTAAGAGCGGTGGTGCCAGGGCTACGTACAATGCACCTACACAAGCTTTTGACTTGTCTAGACTGTCAATTTTTTATCTAACACCTTAGTCTAGTGATAGATTGTTGTGTTGTGAAGCTCTGCGTATTGATTTGCATTAAAAGCCGTAACAACATTGCAGTTAAGGCTACACTATATGTCAGTCACTTAATGCTGTTAATATTAGGTTACTTACTAAGTGAGGTTATGTAAATCTGATATATGATGCACAATGCATAAAGGTTTTTCCCCCAAAAAAAAATCAAGTTACATAACACTTAAATTATATTAGGTATGCGAACGAGAGCTGGCTGTTTGTTTTATTATTTTAAAGATGGAGAGTTCAGCCAGCACTTGCTCTAATTTATCTTATTCCCTCACAACCCATTTTTCTCAGCTGTTTCACTCGTCAGAACACAGCACACAGAGGGCAAGAATCTACTGGGTTTCCCACTCCCTATTTAACAATTACAAATAGCTCCATTAGCTTCCCTGCTTTTGTGTATGCCCCAAACCGACACATCAGATTTATTGGTGGAATTGTAGCTCAGACACTTCAGATGCCTCATTTAGAGTTTGCAAAAGGAGGGACCATTAGCAGAGTGTGTAGATAGATGTAGTAGAAGTAGTAGTAGAAATTACATTCTGTACATCATGTCCGTCCTCTGCTGCCCAGATTTCCACTGTGCATAAAACTGAACGAAATTAGAAAAAAATATTTGATGAAAATATTTTACATTTAATGAGCATCTTTGGGGATATTAGTTTCTGTGCAAATGTTATGCATCTGAAATGGGTAATGGTTAGGTAGACATTACAGAGAAGGATTGTACTTATAAATAAAAATTATATAAAAATAAAATATAGAATAGATAATCCTATCAAATATGTCTTTTGGGAATGACATTTTATAATTTAATTTTGTGAGCCAGTACCACTTTAGAAAATATCATACATGACTCTTCTAACTGGACCAATAAGTTTCTGTTCACAATAAGCCTTTTAACAATAGTTTCCCAGCATACTCTTATGAAAAAGATAATATACTGTAGATACTGAAAAATCTGTGTATAATACAATATATAGTGTTATTTCCAACAAGCATACTAATATATACCAAAATACTTGCCATAGCAGGTACACATATGTGCCATATATTAGCTTGACAAAATAAGGCCCTGATTTATTAGGATCTGAAATAATAAATGCTCATTTGCCTGTGCAGTACAATAAGTAATTTACATAAAGAATGTGAATGTTGCAGGTGATCCACAGAACAAATTGCCTGAAATACATATCATGCAAAGTTATAAGGGAAAACTGAAATCAACAACTAATGAGGAAAAAGACACATATTCTATAAAAAAAAAAGATAAATAATAAATAAATAAAATAGTATATGCATGAGGTATATTAATAAATCCTTTTTAAAAAATTTGTTGGCATCGCATGTGCAAATGTGGTGAATAGCTAATAAACCATTTTTTCTATGGTTATAATTCGTAAATATTTTGATAACCTGCTCATTATAGATATAGATTTTATATAGTATAACTGGATTTGACATGGTCAACGTTTAGCTTGCATATCTTTACAAATTGCACACATACTCAAAGTGATTTTAAGGATTAGCAAATCAAATTGCAGATAAGAAATTGTTAATTTGATTGATTTAGTCCTGTGTTTAGCCCTAAAGGACAAATTCACCCAAAAATGGAATAGATGTGCTATTTTGCTGAGATATATGAAATCTTATTTTTAATTGTATTTATTTACTTTGTACATTTGATAAAAGTTTAAGTGCTTTTTTATGCTTAAGGTTTACCTTTGATATTCTAGGATATTTAAAACCTTGTGAAATTCATACTAATTAGATTTTGCAGTGCAGCACTCCAGCCAACACTTCTTGTCTTTTTAATATGCTATATAACAGATAATCCACCTCAAGGTGTGCATTACATGATTTTAATGCACAACATGGAGGAAAACCACCTGATGTGAAACGGAGTGCATTAAAATCGTGTAATGCACAACTAGCCGTGTCTTATCCCACATACACCATGGTCAGTTGCCAGCATTGACAAATTAAAGCTGTCTTTGATGTTTGCAGTGAAGAAAATTTGCCCAAAGATAAAAATAAGAGTTAACTTTTGTAATTATATATATATATATATATATATATA
>MU537915.1:1715482-1767444 GCA_024362625.1 Silurus asotus | reverse complement strand
GTATATATATATATATATATTATAAGTAATTAGTATAAAAAACATTTTTCAAATAATTTGGTTAGTTGGCAACAAGTCATTAAGCATGATTGGGTAAACAAGAGGCAGGGTCTCTAAGAAGTAAAAATGGGCAGCGGTATATAGGTATAAACAAATCTTAGAGTATCATATTGTACTGTATGCGTACATGGAGGCAAAGTCTTTTTCAGGAAAGGCTCTACAACAATCGAATAGTGGAAGAGAAGTGTTGAACTTCAGAACTTCATTTGAAAACATTTGGTGCATCATGAAACAAAAATTCTGATCCCTGTTAAGCAGCTAGAATTTTGTATTAGAAACAAATGGGACAATATTCCTCTCCCAAAACATCAGCTGGTCTCCTTAGTTCCTCAGTTTGGCGCTGTCCTCACTTTTTCGAGTAGTGTTGGAGCCATTAAATTCTAAATTACCTTATTTATTCCTAAAAATTTCAATCAATACATCATTACAACACAGGCACAGAGAAAGCATGTCAAATTATATAAGACCATTGTACCTTTTTAAAGTAATTTTAAAGTTGCCGTATTTTTTTACAACAAAAATAATGTTTTTGCATTTGTATATTGTGCCAAATCAAACGTGCGGAGGATCCGCTGTGGCGACCCCTAACGGGAGAAGCCGAAAGAAAGTTTTTATATTAAGAACCAAAACACTGACCTAACATTTAACAATTTGTTGTTTAATTCTTCAAATAACATGGTTGTCATCTTTACATTTGTAATTAAAATTGTCCATGTTGCAATAAAACTGGCCTATCACAAATAAATCTGAAATATGTTTGAAAAATTAGTCTGAGGTATTTATCTAAGCTTCAGCAGATGGAGTTTTAAGGTGTTTATATGGGAAATGTTATGATATGCCACTGTAATAATTATCTTATTAATTTACAAGAGAGGATTAGCCAGGGTAGGTAGATTGTGTCACCAAATGGTGCCAAGATGTACAAACTCCAAGGATGGATTAGGAGTGTGTCTGTTAAGCCAAATTTCATAGAGGACTTGTAAATTGACAGTTATTATATTTCATTGTGACAGTAATTACATTTCTTTGTGGAACAATTCTGCATTATCCTGACTGAAATGCAGTGAAAATGATTACTTGGCAGAAAGTGTATAAAAGTGTTTGTCATTTAGTTTAGTCATTTAAAGGAGTTGAATGCAGTATGAAAAAATAATATGAAAAATTTATATTTCATTTGACATTTTTGGCAATGATTGTGTGATGGACAGGATTAGAAACGAGTTTATTAGAGGGACAGCACATGTAGGACGTTTTGGAGACAGGGTGAGGGAGGCACGAATGAGATGGTTTGGACATGGGCAGAGAAGGGACATGGGGTATATCGGTAGAAGAATGCTGGGGATGGAGCCACCAGGAAGGAGAAGGTTTATGGATGTGGTGAGGGAAGACATGCAGGTAGTTAGTTTTAAAGACGCAGATGTAGAGGACAGGGGGTATGGAGACGGAGGATCTGATGTGGTGACCCCTAATGGAAGCAGCCAAAAGAAGAAGAAGAAGATTGTGTTTCAAAACGACACGGATTCCTTTTCTTATTTCAACATTTTTTTTCAACAAAAAAAAAATGTAAGACTCTTCAAAAGCAGTGTGAATGCGTGTTAATTACATGCTTTTGAATTTGAGATTCTTAGGTTATTGGATCTGCTAATGGGGAAAAAAATATTCTTTCCCTTGATAAATTATTCATCTCTTAATAGCTTAATAAAGTCAAAAATATTATGGCAAATATTTCCTCACTTTTTCAATTTCCATTATTTCTTTTTGAAGCAATTGGTACAATGGACGGCAGTGCTGAGAAGGACAAAGACTTCCGGGGAAAATTTCAGAAACAGGTGCAGTTTAACCCAGGCCAGAGCACAGCAACATGGAGGATCAAAATTCTTCCTGATGAGAGGTATGAGCAGTCTGAGACCTTCAACATCATTCTGTCTGAGCCAGTTATGGGGGCACTGGAGTCTCCAGCAGTGGCAACAGTGGAGATCATGGATCCGGAAGATGGTAAGAAAGACACAAAATTTAACAACAGCTTAAGGCTGTGAATTTTTAAGGTTCTATTTAGCAAATCTTTGATCGCACAATGAAATTTTGCTACTCAATAATTTTTTGATTACCTTGATTTGTTTTATATATGAGAACAGCTCATGTATAACCTGCCCGGCATATAAAAAATAAATTTGCAAACATCAGATAGAATTTTATTATTTATTACAATATGCTTCATAATAGTTTTTTTGTAATTCAAATAAATTGGCAATGATTATAAAATATTTTGCAAAAACATTCAACATATTCCTAAGATGCTTAGTTATATACACATTACATATCAGTGCACTAATATTGCAAATATATATGGGTGATAAATTCTGGGATATGAAGGTTTTTGGGCCTTAACAAGGAACAAGAACTGTTTAAATGTCTCTGGGGAAAGATTCACGGGAAAGTCACAGAAACTGTAGTAAAGGTATGAACACCATTCTTCAAGTGTTTGGATGATGGTGGTGAAGTGGCCTGTCTAAAATGTCAGTCCAGAATCTCTCATAGTTTTTCTAGTGGTTAAGATGTAGAAACTGTGAAGACCATACCATATTATTTCAATTTTTATACTCATCAATCTGATCCCTCATGTCGTGTGGATGAGGACATTATCATCCTAGTAGACAGCACTCCTAGAACTTAGGTTTAAGTGGATCAATCAGAAAAATTCTGGATTCTGATAATATGTTTTATGTCTAAGGGAAAGCAAAATGCTCACAACAGCAAAATTCTCTCACATGACAAGGCCACCAGTTTTTTCCTTCAGGTTTTTGCCTTTTATACTGAGTCTAGTAATAAACACTATAATAATTCAGTACAAACACCTTATATCAGTCAGGAAAAATAGTAGGTCTGAGATAAATGCCATCTGATTAAACAATTTTACTTTTTTCATCACAACTGTTTCACTGCATTTTAACCAAAATGCCAGTACAAACTTCATAACAGTAGGGTCTGAGTTACTGCACATATAACTGGGGAATTATTTCTTGTGGCACAGCATGGATCCCAGCCGCCTCTCCATTGTACAAATATAAATACAATAAGCCTCATACTGATGGTTTTTTTTTTTTCAAGTAGTTCATAATTATCTAAGCACTTTATCATCCCTGCTGGCTGTTAAAAACATTCATTTTTCTCCCTGCTTTTAACTAGACTAATTTTCAAGATTCTATTAGCCACACAGCATTAAGGCAATACAGAACATCTAGTCTGTTCTGGTAATTTGCACTTTAGAGTGAATATGGCACGTGTAGGCATTAAGAGTTTTTTCTAGAACAAGGGTTTTAGAAGAGTTCTCTTGGAAAAGCATATGGGGCATTGAGTACAAACACTATATATGCTGTATAGATGTATGTACAAACCACTGCTTTCTGATTAGGCATCAGCTTCTAATGAAAATCGTTGTAGAGAAAAAACTCAGCCCCTTGTAATTCGAATTGTTTTCTTTGTCTAGAATTAGCCTCTAGATATGTTGACTTTAGCTTCATTGTTTGCTCCACTGCCTTGGGATTTTTGCATTCTTACTTTCATATGTATAAGATTGGTAGGCTATGAATAACCAAAGCCTTATTTATATTTCACAGTGTGTATGTGTGTGTGTTTTCTTTTATTGGTTTTGTGGAGTTTTTTGGTAATTATAATTCAAGTCTATCACACCGAATGCAGCTTGTGGCGCTGTTAGAGTGAACTTATTTCTCCACGTTAAAAAAAAAAAAACTCCACGGTATCCCCTGTGAGCTAATTACCAGTTTTTACGACAGAGTTTGTTGTTGCCGAGGCCACATTCCCATGGGAAGCTTGACATGCTGCAGAGATGTGGCTCTCTCTAATGTCAGGATTGTGAAAGAAGAGAGACATTTGACTAGCCTACATGCTCCAGGCCTGTAGGCCATTGGGGTTCTATATGTTTGGGATTAACTTCACTTTTAAGTGTCTGCGTTTTTTTTTTGGTAGCCGGCATTGTGGATCTGTATTCATTTTTCCAGATGAACTTTTATCCACATTAAAATTGTACCACAGGGCTGGGTTTTTCCATCAATTTGTCTAATTGGGGAGTTCATCTGCTCTATGATAACACACAAGTCTTTATTATTATACTGCAGGTTCAGTTGCATATAACCAGTGACCAATGTAGAAGAGAGCACATGTCTGAGGTTAAAATGTTTTTGGTCTGAAATGCATGCTGCAAGAACATAGCTTGTGTCCGTGGAACTAGTATGAAAAAGAAAAACAGTGTCCACAGGGATAAAATCTAGCCCCTGTGCTCTTCTACTTCAGTAATTGGCTGTTGACATTGATGTTGTTTTGTAGTTTGTATGAAGAACATTAAAGGGTTTTGATTTCAGCAGTATCCATTGAACCCTAGTGCTAATTATAATCTTCTTTGTCTGAAATGTCGAATTTGTAAAATTTTTAAAGAAAAACAACGATGATTCCAGGAAACTAAAAAATTAATTAACAAAAGTTTGTTAATATCTCGAGAATTATTTTCTTACAGTGGGTGGTGTGTGTGTGTGTGTGTGCAATACAATAGCTTCTATTGCTTGATCGTTTAATTGTGCATATGTAATTTGTTGCATTTAAACCTAACAGTTCGAATACAGGACAGTTGGGATGCATTTATTTAATCACAAATTCATTTCGCACCCACAGTGTAATTTACCAAGTCTGAATCTCACTTCAAGGACATTACAGAAGGGCAGGTTTTACATTAGCATTTTACATTCATAACATTTTAGTGCGTGTTCTTATCCAGATAAGTGCAATGAAGTCTGTTTTGAGAAGCATATCCACACTAGTACAATGATCTAATGATATTTTAACCCACAATAAACATACTTTGTACCCTAAACATGACAAAACCATACTGTGCCCTGTAACAGCATTTACTCTGAGCGTTAGCTTACAGCAATTTTTTTTTTTTTTTTTTAACATTAAGCGTTTTGTGAAAAGATGAGTCTTCAGTCTTCATTTCCAGACAGACAGTTACTCAGCTGTTCAGGGTCAGGGTCAGTACATCCCACTTGGGTGCCTGAACAAAGAAGTGTTTTGATTGGTTTTACATTAGCATGAGCTCATTTTGAATGCTTGAGAAAAAAAAAACATTCTACGCATGTTTGCCCTCAATCAGTTTTTTACTTGAGGCATAATTACACGCATAAGAGATATCTTGCATTTTTACTTTTCCAGGAGATCCAAACTATTATAAACATGCAAAACCCAAATATTTAATTTGTTTCTTCTCCCAAAGTTATCCACTGCACAAATGACCCCATTAACTATACGAATTTATTAAACAGCATGTGGCAATTTCTACTCTTATTTGAGATCTTTCTCTAAATCAGGGACTTTGTGTTTAGTTTTATTAGAGAGATTTTGTGCTAGGCTTTAGAGCTGAATATATTTACATAAATCAAAAACAAGAATGAAACATGCCCAATTAGTATTACTCTGGCTTCTTTATCTCTAGAAAAATCTGCAGGAAACATCTCAATGTTTCTAGTAGGACTTGGTGGGTAAGTAATCCAGAGTAGTTTGAGTCTCCGGGGTGTTGTGAAAGATCAGGTTGGGTCTAAAAGAGGTGAAGAGAGAGGGAATAATGTCTAGGGAAATTGTGGACTCAAAACTGGGCTCTCTTGCTTGTTAAGACCTGGAAGAAAGTGTGTCACTCCTTGTGAAAGGAACCAGCATGATCTCCAATCTATACATTGTTGTTTCTTCTGTGTTTCTCCCTGTCTACATCCCCTAGCCTCTCTGTGCTTTGTAATGAACAGTCTAGAGATGTGAGTGACAGATCAGGATTAATGAGTCCCAGCATGGAGATCTGGGACAAGAGCAGAGTTTGAGCTTTTACTTTATTTTATATTGGTCGCATTGTTGAAGATGGAAAATAGCTTGCATTTCACTTTGCTAATTGCACAGAATAATAATAATAATAATAATATAAAAAAAAAAAACCCCTTCTTTTGATTGGTTGACCTTCACTTCCTCAGTCTGTTTGATGCACTATAAAAACATTTTTGAATGTTCACTTTTCCTGGTATTTGAAAACAGAAAAACCTGAATGCATTCCTATTCAATTGACAGTTCCATTTACTGTGGCTAATAATAATGTGGAAAGAACAAGATGGGAGTTCCATACTGGCCTCTCAAATCTATTTGAAAAATAAAATGTGGAACAATCTGGGCTTTGCACAATTTTTTTTTTATGCTTAACTTAAGTTTAAGTGAGGCTCCTCAACCATCACCAGTCCATCTTTAATAGTTCTTTAAACTCTATTCTTCTCAGCTGCACACTTTAACTGTTTCTGACATTTTAGCACACCAAGAGAGGAAAATAACAGTTTCTCATGTTTTTGGCAGAGTCTACAGTCTTCATTCCCCAGGCAACTCTTGTTGTCGAGGAAGACATTGGAGAGCTGCTGGTACCGATACACAGAAAAGGAGACTTGAGTGAGGAGCTGATGGTGCTCTGCTACACGCTGCAAGGTACATTTCACCATCTGTGCCACTGTAGCAAATATAGCTTGGTGCAGGCGTTGGAAAGCCACAGTAGCATCCAATACTTGTTACTGAGATCAAAATAGTAGTTTTTGTTTTGGAGGCATTTCAGGACTTGAAGCCTACACAGTAGATCTTCTAACAGATTGTAATCAGAGGATAAATGATGATTTATTAATCAAGGAATATCCCTTTAAAGGGTGTGCTGTTATAGAAATATAATCAGTAACAAGTTGGTATGATTTTTTTGGCCATGAATATTTTGTTAAGAGTGTCTATTTTGATTTCTTGATTTTTTTAAATTAAATTTAATGTATTTTTTTTGTATTCATTTTTATTCGTATAGCGCTTTTAACATTGGGAATTGTTTTAAAGCAGCTTTACAGAGATAATGTGGTAAGAAAGAATCAGTAAGATTGTTCTACATGAGTGTAGGTTTGTCCCTAATGAGCATGCCAGTGGCGACTTTGACAAAGAAAAACTCCCTCAGATGGCGTAAGGAAGAAACCTTGAGAGGAGCAAACACAATAGGGAACCCATCCTCATCTGGGTGGCATTGAATGTTCATTTATTACAGCTAAATGATGTTGAGGTGTACAGTGATGTGATTAAATAAAAAAACTCAGTGTAACAGACTGTTGACATTAAGTACATCCAAATCCATCCTCACAGCTTCTGTCTTACTCTGTAATTTTATGGATCCCGAGGCCGTTGATGAAAAACCATCCCTAGCTGCACAGTGTGGCCTCCAATCGAAGATACGCCATCTAGAAGAAGGCCTGGACAAAGCGGGCAGATCCAGAGAGTAGTGGATAGTATAGAGAGATTAAATAGTTAGTATAAAATTATAATATAGTTATATAATGCTAGTAGTAATATATAGTATCATATTATAGTTAGTTTAATCAATCACAGTCAATCACAAAAACATAACAGCCCTTTTTTTTTAAACGCTTTATTATCAGCCTTAGATTATATAAAGCATCTGTTACACAGCTCTTAGTTCCCTGCACTGTTCATATGAAAAAAGAACAATGTTAGAATGAGTGCATTCATATAAGGCTGTGATTGAAATTATACAGGTTGTAGCTGAAATACTGTCAGAGCTCCTTTTATAGAAAGCTAATCAACATTGTCTGGCCAAGTAGCTTTTGAGGTGCAGTATAAATTAGCTTCATATTTTGTTAAAGATTAACACATCATAAGTTGTATGAGTTTACAGTTACCATAAGTTCTCAACGACATTGCAAGGACTTTAAAATAACAGCATTATATCCGACTGGCACAAAGTACTCAGCCTCTTTTACCAAACAGAATAGAAAATTCACTGTGCTGTAGTAGATCCATTACTGTCATCTTTGAAGATGCTTTCAAAGAGGAAATTATTTAGAATTTATTTTCAAACACATGTAGCCATTTTAATGTATTGATTTTGTGATTTTCTGAATTTTCTCTGTTGTCTTGTACGTTTTATGTAGGTTCAGCTACAGGTACAGTCCCCAGCACCGTTCTTTCTTTCTCTGACTACATCTCCAGACTGGAGGGACAGAGCAGCATCCTGCGTTTTGAAAAAGAAGAGACAGAGAAGCATTGCCGCGTGGTGATCATCGACGACTCACTATACGAGCCGGAGGAAAGCTTTAACGTGTCCCTCAGCGTAGTCTTAGGTGGCCGCTTAGGATCTGAATACCCCAGCACACGCATCAACATCCTGCCGGACTTAGACGATGGTAAGAGACTACATACAGATATTCCTAGGACATATAGTTTATTTTTATCAACAGCTGAAGGCAACAAATCTTTAATAATCTATGCTGAGTGATACGAACAAGTGGTGACAAATGAACTTGATCAACCATAAATAATTTAGTTGGATAAATAGTGTATTCTAATAAAACGGAATGCATAATACACAGAAAACTCTATTGCCATCATCACTGTTGAGGATAATTAGAGAAAAACATTAGAGTTATAATATCTCAGTCAATTGTACGGACAGCATCAGCTTTTTGGAGAATATCTACGGTTTTGTTTTAACACACAGTTCACCAAGTGCACAGGAGTGTCTTCACTCTAGAAGCTTTATTTCCCATTATATGCCTGCAAGAATGGATAACGATGAGGTTGTTCAAATCCGCTTGCTTCTTCGGTCTATAGGGAATCATTGTGTTCCAGTCGTAAACATGGAATATTTGTGCTCTCGGCTCTTTTTGTGTTTCCGGCTCATTGTGCTCCTACTCCGATATGATAACAGCAGCTTATGGATTACAGCAGGTATGAGCTATTTCTGTGAGATAAATTAAATTCTCAGAATAATATGCGTTCACAGCATGCATCTGGAGACACACACAGTAATGTGTGCATTTGTATGTGCCTGACTATCTACTTATAGCCTGCATCCTCATTATAACCTGGACATGGATTAGCTAAAGAAATGTACTGTGCTGTAGGCCAAGCAGGTGGATGGTGGCATGAATCATTTCTTTTTATTTAGTTCTTTTTGGTTCCTATGTGGTCTAAATGGACCTGGACCTTTTTTTCTGTTTTACTTATGCTCAGGATTTGTGTTAATGTTAGATGGAGGAGGAAAGTAATGTTTGATAAGAGCTCACACTGGGTTGCTTGTTTTGACATGCTGCAGTATGTAAAGTGCTTTTAAACACCTCAAATCCCCACACAAAAGATGCCCCAAGGTGTTAGAGGTTCCAGAACCATGTCAATGTTAACCATCCTGAGAGCTATAGATTGCATATCTTGCATATTTAACTCTCTTATCATTGAATCAACATTGTAACCACTCAAACATATATAGAATATATGCATGTTTATGGGCCTCTGTGTTTTAGAATTGTCTCTTATAAGGTACGCTTACAGACACGGGGATGAAGTCAGGCAATGTAGTTTCAGAAGAATGTAGCAGAATAATATGGGGATAAAAATCCAATATAGACATTACCAGAAGCTTTGTTGTTGACCTTTTATTAGCTATATATCCATAACTATATAAACTATACAGAAAGAGGCACAACATTTTCTGCATTCAGTAGCAGTTAGACCCCCACAACACCAATAGAAAAATGTGAACTGTTTCCTCTCCTGAGGTGATCTAACATGTGCCTTCGGGTGTGAAAAGAGGATTTAAGGGGTGAGTGATGGGGGCTGGTGCGTTCAGGTAAACAGAGTCTCAGGACCTCTCAGGCTTTGCTGGCATGATCTTTTTTTTGTGCGTATCAGACAATGGGAGTGTAAGGGCAGTAGAGAGTTCAATCTTGTTATCTCGACCCTTTGCTCTGTTGAAACTCAATTTCACCCCAATTTACTTCTACTACTGATATATGTGTATATGTGTGCACTTATATACACTGAGGGTCCAGATGTCCAACCATACAGAAAATCTAGGAGTTTTTCTATTATTATTTTAATTATAATTAGTAATAAATTTTTTTTTACGAAACTTAATTTTCAGTATTTTGATGAATTAATTGATTTGGCTACACCATATTTACTGATATATTTATATATAGTTAGTTTAGATTTTAAATCAAATGATGGTTTGGTTGCAGTGACACTGTCAGTTCTAGCACTCTTGCCATCTTTCAAGTAAAAAAAAATAATTAGAGTATAACACACACCTCACCATGGAACAGCTGAGCAGCCAATTGTCCCATTACTTTTGGTTTCCTCAAAGATGGGAGGGTGTGGGGGGGTGGGGAGGGAGTAGGTGAAAATGGGGGATGCTACATCACATATAAACATTGCTGTCATTTCTACACCTTTCACCTAGTTTGGATTTACTAATAAAACACTATAAAACAGTACAGTAAAATAACAATATAATTTTTAATTGCCTCAATATTTATGGACCTGAATGCATATGGTATGCAAGAAAATTTACTGTGATTTTTTTGGAGACACCAGTCTGATACAATGCACACATAAAATGATGCACAACTATAAAAAAAAAAAAAAAACTCTATTTAGCATCAGTTCTGCAGTTGCTGATGGTGGAGGTCAGGAGAATGGGCAGTTTGAGCTGACAGGACTGGAGCAAACCAGATGACGGTCAAAAAAACTGAATAATGCACTTTGCTAAGGACCATATGGCAGTAAAAAAAATGCCTTTGTGAGGGCTCATTCACAGCTAGGTGTGCACTGCATGATTTTAATGCAAGGTGGGGGGGTGGGGGGTGCCCATTTTTTCAAATTTGCTCTATTCACCATAAAAGTTAAATGGCATGCAAAAGTCATTAATGTTGCTCAGTAAAATAATTAGGAAATTGTTCATATTAGCTGGCTCATTCTGTATGTAACTGTGACTGTACAGTATATTACTATGGTTACAGTTGTTTATAAGGCAGCTCATTAACTTAGAGCAGTGATTAAACTGACTAGAATTATCTGCTCCTGCAGTGGTCTGAAAACACACACACACACACACACACACACACACACACACAAACACACACACACACAGCTAAATATGAATGTCTTGCTCAGACTAAACCTGAGGTAAAATGAGCTATAGTGTGCATCAGGTTTGTGGATGAGACAGGTTAGGTTATGTGCTCATCTTAACTTTATAATTCTCAATGCTTTTATATAGTATACACACTCTGCATTCTGTCAGTGGATTATTTTTAGAAAGCAGTATTTGATCTGTCAAATATTCTATCTGATTGCACTCATTAATATGATGTGCCATACAACACGGAAAAGAATTGGTTTGCATAACACACATAATCTATTGTATTGTAAAATGGTTAAATACATTTGGGAAAATGTACATACTATATTGATTCTCTTTCTCTCTCTCTCTCTCTCTCACTCTCTCTCCCTCCCTCGCTCTCGCTCCCTCTCTCTCAGCTTTTTTCTCTCTCACTCTCTCATGCCACTTTTCTCTTTCTCCTTCCTCCCTCTTTGTGAACGCTAATGGATTTTTTCCCCCCAAAACAAATACCTTCCAAAACCCGTAGCTCGAAGTTGTTTGTCCATTAGCACTGAATCACTACTAAGATTAAAAGCACAGTGAGGTGGTGTTGAGTTTCTGTAGAACAGAACTGGTTCATTGTGCAGTGATACATTTACTGCTGTCAAAGAGTTCTAATCCATCTGTCAGTGTGTCCAACAAGACCACACACTAAGACAATGCAGAAGGTGTGCCTGAGACATAATTATCTAAGGACAAAAAAGTTTATTTCACTGAACTCAGATGGAGTCATTATCAGTCACTCTGCACCAGCAGTAACAGAAACACAGCTGCAGGAAGAAATCCCTTTGGTGCTATGAAACATAAATGCAAACATTTCTATGTAAACATGTTTCTGTCCTCCCTCCATAAGTCTGTAGAATGTCTTTGGAGAGCTTATGTCACTTTTGCTTCTAATTGCTACCTCAAGGCAGACAGAGCACTGTTATTGCACTGGAGGCTGAATTATCGGTTTTGTCTTGAGACCCTTTAGAATCAAAGCACCTCATCGAGCGTGAAGCATTTAAAGGAACATTCAAGCAAATGTGATATTTCACTTTAAAATGACAACTTTGATATGTAGCCATAGCATATTCACAAGGTTGTATATTTTCTTTCTGATATGCCTTTGTTCAGGATGACCGGCTGGATCTGAGTCACAGCACTTCACCCTTTGTTGTAGAAATAGCAAAAGTTACTTTAAGAGCAGAGAAGATGAGCAGGTCGGATAACTACTGTTTCATTTCTTTATTTGACTTGTGTTTTTTTGTCATCTATTATAGAAACACAGACAAGATCAAACCAACTTGACTTCACTGCTTTTTAGGCCCTTTATTTATCACCCTCTTGCCAAAAGCAAAATCTTCACCCTAAAACCCCACAATTTTTTTTTAGAATCAGAACTACGCTTGTATCTACAGACTCTGATGTTTAAAAAGCATGACAAGTTTGTGCCTATAAGGGACTCGGGAGGGAAACAGACTTGCACTGTTCTGTTTTCAGACGAGACTCTTGCTGTCTGTATATAGCCCCAGAAGTGAGCTTTTTTTTGCACTGTCCGAACATATACCTTATCTGTCTTACAGGCAGGCAGCTGAGTCAGATACTGCACATTGCTAGACCTTCTTCTCCCTATAAAACGTTGACTTTAAACCTATTTATGAACAGAATACATGTTTAAATAATGAATTGTAATTGAAAATGCACGTTTCTTTTCTATTTTAAAGCTAGGTCTTTGTCTAATATTTGCAGTGCAAAGCTGTACATCTTGGAAACATTTGCTTGAGCTTGCCTGAGATTTCACCCTCTTGCTATACCTACATACATAGATGTGACAAATTAAATGGGGGAAAAAAAAAATAATGTGATTAAGTAAGGATTTCTGCCACACTGAGCCACCAGGAGAGCTTCAGTCTTCTTTAGTATCAATTCTAATTTATCAAGTCTCTAAATCTGTCTAGAGGAATGGACACTCATCTTCTGTAAAACATTTTCTAGTTGTTGCTTTGATGCATGTGGTAAAGAGCACTTAACATGCCAACTCAAAATCTTCCAGAGATCTGGACCCACAGACTATTGTATGATTTCCATAATTATCAAGCTGTGATTGTTTCAGAAAAGGATGCAAAAAAGATATAATTGGCATTAAAAATAGCCTTAAAGTAACCATACCGGTGGGAGAATTAAGTCAAGTCAGGTAGCTTTTATTGTTAGTTTAAACATATACAGCTGGTAGAGTTCACAAAATACACACAGCTAAATCAGACTGCATAGACAAATAGAGCACCAAATGAAGTTTCAAATATCACAATATTATATAGTAAAATATTAACATAGCACAACATGATGTATTGTGAACATAACATACAATCATATTGTGTATTTACTCTGATAAATAGTGTTTTAGCATCAACTGTTTTATTATTGTGGTGTGGTGTGTGTGTGTGTGTGTGTGTGTGTGTGTGTGTGTGTGTGTGTGTGTGTGTGTTAGTCCAGGAAGGGGAAATATATCAGGAATTAATGTGGATTGCTGGCTATTCTAGTTGGTATAAGCTTTTGGATGAAAAAAAAATCTCTTTTTGTGTGTTCAGCACGATTTTGCTGTTTTTTAAGTGGATTTAAAAGCTGTGAAATGCACCATGTCACAGAATAAGGGGCCTGTGCTATATAGCGTTTACTCCTACACTAAGTGTTTATTTTTATTAACGTTCTCAACCATTACCTTTCTTTCATTTCAAGAAAAGATTTTTGAAATTGCTTTTGCAGTAAAATTGGTTATTGATGCCACTAACATAATATTTTCCCACAGCTCCTGTGTTCTACTTCGGAGATTCAGAGTACAATGTGGATGAGAGCCAAGGTCACATTGATGTGCGAGTGTGGAGGACAGGAACAGATCTCTCCAAAGCAGCCACAGTCACTGTCAAATCCCGTAAAACGGATCCGGTGTCAGCTGAAGGTATCGATATGCACCGCGTTTGCAATAAGAGAGAAGGGAAATGTATTAAGGATGACTGGTGTTTGAGAATATGAAACTAAATTGTGACTTGATTCCCTCTCACATTACTTTCTAATACTTATTTGCAATCAAGCGTCAGCACACACACACATACACACACACACACACACATGCACACACGCACACACACATAACTACAAGGGTTTTGTGTGTCTCTTTCTATAAATATGTTGAGTCACGGTTGGAGGTGATATTAAATGAGAGTGCTACAGATAATCTCCTACTTATCAGTAAGTTATTGTTATTATTCTGAAACCATTAATGTTTAATAACATGATATGTGATTTCATTCTTTGCATGAACCTATTATGCATTCAGACAACAACACACACACACACACACACACACATATTGAATGGCACATAGGCAGCACTATCGAAGTCAAGTCTTTCATCATGCTGTGTCTCTTCTTGAATAGCAAACATGCACTAAAGCTGCTCTCACCATTATTCAACCCTTTCATTCAAACCAAGGAACAAATCCAAACAGTTTTGTCATTTGTCCATTTGTATAATTTGTGTTTCGAGCAGACACTTAATCTGTTTACTCTTAGTTTCTCTTTAAAAGGTATTTATCAGGATGGTACTTCACCTCTCATTACACACCACTCATTCACTAAGGACAATGTGTTCTGGATATCTCAGTAAAATGAGTGAGCAAAAAAATGACCCCAATAGACACCAAATCTAAAGCGGGATGGTGTTATTCATGACTCCAATCCACTTTATCCTGAAAGAACTGAAATGCTTGGTCGCCAGCCGGAATGATTTTGTCCAATTGGAAATAAATAAATAGTTCTTACAGTTTTTCTCAGTTGCCTAGGAGCATTTCTCGAATCATCCTTAATATTTGTAAACCAGTAAGTGCATTCTCAAAACAATTTGTACAAAACATTGTATTTCTTGCCAAAATCTGTACTTTTCTCAAAATCCTTAGTTCATCTCTCAAAAGTAAGTGTTTGTGTCAATGAACATCTCATTCCCATCAGAATGAAAACTCACTTTGTCATTGTTCATCAACAAAATCATAAAAATGTTTATTCATGTTGTCAGTATGATGGTGCACAGTTTCAGGATTTATTGATATTAATTAAGGTTTTGATCACAGTGACTGAAAATGCATAAAATTGGACTTCCTTCTGTATGGCATCTATGAATTTCAGCACAAATTAATTTATTTGATTGTATATTTGATTTACATTGATTGTAAGAGACTGGACAGGATTCACCCTTTTAATGTACTGTACTAGTGTTCGCTTTTTTCTTAGTTGTCATCTATCTTCAGAAATTATAATTCTTTGTCTCGCTCTGTCTGTATAAACTCTCCAATTGAAGGTTCACGAGATTCACCTTTGACCTGTTTTAGAGAACTATTTGATTATTGGTTGATCTGATGCCGTTCACTCGCCTTCATTAGTGACATTTAAGATTCATCTGCACAATTCATCAATTCAAAATAAAAATTTTAAATGACAGATGATGACAACTGGTTTAACTATTTTGCATTCAATGACTTATGCAATGAACTGATGCCGAGATGTTTTGGGGGTTCAGACCATTTAGGTGAAACCAGTATAATATATTTTGATCAACATGACAAACAACTGATAGTGTAGAAAACAGCAGACAATTGTACACAATCGATTCAATTAATGTACAAAAGCATTCGCAATACAATCAAAGCAAGAAATGTTCTTATGATGAGCACAAATGACTTAATGATAAATGGTATGTGGAGGTTGAACAAGTAGTTTTGAGAATTTCATTTTTGATCTGAAAAATCCTCCAAAACACCTGAGAAAAACTGTAAAACTATTTTGGAAGAAGTCAAATAATGTTATCGATATGAGACATTTTAAACTGGAATCTACAAGAACAATAACAAGAAATGAAAAATAGGCCATAGAAATTAAAAATAGGTACAGAGAAGATAAAGTTGGCATAATAGATAGACAAAGGTTTTTAGGATTCTGTAAAAATATCAGTAGCATATCAAATATATAAATAGATAGATAGATAGATAGATAGATAGATAGATAGATAGATAGATAGATAGATAGATAGATAGATAGATAGATAGGCGATATCCCTGTGTTTATTTATTTATTTTTTCCAGTTTTTGCTCAGCTTAGTAGTGCTGGAACATTTTTCAGCACTTTTTGAAGATAGACTTGTAGGGTGCCCAACCTATCCTAACGACGGAATCCACTGGTGTGGGTGAAGGTATGCTGCTTTCCTTCTGAAAGCAGAGCTATTAGAGAGCTAAAGAACCTGTCTGGCTGATGTTACTTTGACCAATTAAGTGTGTAACTTCTTGTTGAATATAATCTCATGCCTTTTTTTTTTTTACCTAGCTGGAGTGGACTATGTGGGCATTAGTAAGAGTTTGGACTTTGGCCCAGGGGTGAACATGCAAACCATCCGGGTCACCATTCTAGACGATCTCGGCCAGCCGCTTCTTGAAGGCACTGAGAAATTTGAGCTGGTCCTGCGCTTGCCCTTCAATGCAATTTTAGGAGAGCCAGCCAAAGCCACCATTTTAATTAATGATACCATCTCAGACTGTTAGTATACTATTACATGAATCTATTGTAGATACCACTGTATTTGTACAAGCATGTACTCATTAATTTACCTGTCATTAATATAGAAAATGTTATATTATGCATCATTTTGTTTTGTTCATTTTTGTTACAGTGCCAAAGATGCAGTTTAAACATCTACTTCTAAACGGAGAAGAAAGCGATAGACGTCTCACTGCTGTGGTCCAGCGCAGTGGAGATATCTCACACCAATCCACTGTGCGCTGTTACACACGCCAGGGATCTGCTCAGGTGACCATTGATTTTGAAGAGAGACCCAACACTGATGCATCAGTCATCACCTTCCTACCAGGTAAAAGTCCATTTAAAAATGTCCATGTTATTTATTACATACAAATATTAAATATAACATTTATTTAATTGGTACATGTATAGTATTATGACAGGTAATATCAGCTTAATATAAAATCCTATTAATACTAATTAATAAATTAAGTTTTATTAAAAGGATTTAAAACTTTTTTTTTCATGTTCATTGTAATTTTTGTTCAATGTGTTCCTATCAAAGAGTCTCTGGTTTACTAAAAATTATTAACTGCAGATGTTGATTTACTTTTTGTCAGTCCCGAATCAAATCCCACTCTGCACCACAATCCCATCAAGTCTCTAGCACAGCTTGGCATGACCCACCGTTCCTAAGTGTACAGGGAAGACTTTCATCCAGATTTTTCACTGTCATGGCACCAGGTGGTGGAGTGAACTTCCCCTTGCTGTGCCAACAGCTGAGCCCATGCCTGTCTTCAAACAAACACTGAAGTGCTATTTTCACTTGACATTTAAATGAGCTCTAATATAAAAAAAACAATATGCGCTGTTTCAGTTGCTGTACACACTAGTTGCTTTAACTCCTCTTTGATAGGATTTAGTTTGATATTTTCCTATGAGGAAATGATTTTTTTGGACTCTTTAAAGCAGTTGTCAATTGGATAAAGAATCTGCCTAATGCTGTAAATGTAAGTTCGGATGCACATCCTGTTCCCTAGAGCTGTGTAGTTATCAGGCCAATACAATCTGTCTGTACAACCACAGCAAGTCGATCGCATGGATTGACAAATCCAAAAGAAGGTGATTCAATTTGGAGCACCTACAGTATTTGCAAAGTAGAAGTCAATGAGTTTGAAAATTAACAAACAGCTCAATTTCTAGTGTGGTTCATGGACAGGGCAGAGACTAAGATGGTAAACCAAAATACTAAAAGCTGTTTTACTAGGGTACACTATTCCTGTTATGGATGACAATACACATGTTGCATTCAACAGCCTATGCACCTATTGCTGCATAGTTATGCATAGCAGTGAGTGGACGTCTATGTGCTTTACATGACCACTGCCCATCAGACCAGACCTGCTGTCGAAAGTGATCAGGTCACTGTGGTACAGCAGACCACACACATTTAAATTTTATGTATAGCTCCTTGAGAACATCCTCAAGAGACTTTATATGTACTGGTTGTATGCAAGCAAGAGGGGTGTTTTCACACAATTTATTATCCTGCACCATAGTCTGAGTGTTGCCTGTTATATACTTGTGAAATGCATCATCAGGACATAATTATAAACTCATAATACAACACTAATACACAGCCTCCACTTGCATAGCCATTCGTAAATTAAATTAAATTTATGCATCTGGTTCTATGACTCAGCAAATGGATGCCTTTTACACCGGGGTCACACAGTTGACCAAAATGGCCAGAGAATAGTGGCACATGTTCAAGGTTACCTACAGTATCAGATAGCTGAATGAAGATCAAATTTTATTTGAAAATTAGTATAAAATTAGAGAGAAAAAAGATTCAGAGATATACTTCACGCCTCAAAGTGAATTTCACTGCCAGCTATGTACATATGAAAGGGGTTGATAACTTTGATCTCTTGCTTTCTAGGTGATACTGAGAAGCCATGTGTGTTAACTTTGGTGGATGACTCAGTGTATGAAGACGAGGAGGAGATGAGGCTTGTGCTCGGGAGCGCTACGAGTGGCTCCCCATATGGTGCATCTATTGGCACAAAGAACGAGACACTTGTCAAGCTTAAAGACAGTGCTGACAGTAAGAGAGAAAGAAAACACTGTTATATTCTTATCTTTATTGTATATTTTATATTATAAAATTTTGTCTTGTATGTATATCTTATCTTGTATAAATTGTATTATGATTCTTTTTGTCAGAATTGGGATGGGACGTGAAAGTTCTTGTATTGACTTAAAAGGAGCATTTTTTCAACATTATACATAAAAAAAAAAATAGAGATGACATTTAGGTAACACCAGTAAATGTCAACCCAAAATGAGTAAAATCCATTTGACTTATTGTCGAATACAGGGTCGTTTAGGTTATAAACACTTTTACCCAGAATGAAAAATTAAACAGGGTGGGCTACAGAAAAATAGCCCGCCTCCAATACCTTTGCTCTTTGGAGGAGGCTGTAGCCACTTGTTATCTGTTTATCATCTGGCGATAGAGGTGGACTACTGTTTTGATTATTGTCTAGTGAAGGAAAGTGATTAAGTTATATCAGCATCCAGACATTATTTCCGTTTGGTCAGGGTCGTGTTGTATTGATTTCTTAACAGTACCTCTAGTTTTCAATACAGTGTTGTAAATTTCCTACAGATGAAATATGGGGTGTTTAATTCCCAAAGAGAGTTTAAAAAACAGCATTACCAAGATAATAAATAATAATTTTATTGAATGTTGAAATATGCAGCATTGAAATGTGCAATTTATGAACATGTTCCTCTTTTTTTCAGAACCAATTATCAAGTTTACTGAGACAAAGTTGAGTGTGAACGAGCCAAAGGAGTCAGGGAAGATAAGCATTGTGCGGATCCCTGTGCATCGAGTGGGAGATTCCTCCAAAGTGTCTGTAGTGAGAGTGCACACTAAAGATGGTTCTGCTGTGTCAGGAGAAGACTATCATCCCATCTCCAAGGGTGAGAAAGCGCAAAGTGTTTTGCATAATTACGCTACATTTCTTTTTTTTTCAGCCTTGACTTGATATTATTTGAGTCAGGGTTACCACCTCTATTAAATCCCAAGTTTAGCAGTTTGCTGGTCTAAAGCTTTCAGGTGTGTGTTAATACCACGAAAAGGAGGAAAGACATGTGCAATGGTTTTAGCAATTGAGAAGCAATATATGTTTCCCCTCAATCCTGGAAGGGTATTAGGGCCATTTTCAAACAATTTAAAGTCAATCTATTGTGATGAATTTTTTTAGAAGTAGAAATAATTTAAGTCTTGTGGAACAAGTCACCAAATGGGAGATTTTTGGCCATAATGCACAGCACCACGCCTGGTAAAAACCACACAAAGTAAATCACCTGTCAGGCATTGTGGTGAAGATGTGATGATTTTGGCAAGTTGTGCAGCCACAGGACCTGGACACCTTGCAGTCAATGAGTTGATCATGAACTCCTCTGTATACTAAAGTATTTTTAGAATAAAATGTAAGTTTGGCCGAAATTTTGGTACTTACCTTTTCACGTACATTTCTCAATATCAGCTTGATTTTTTGTAAACATAAATAATGACACAATTGAATAATTTATGTTTGGTTGTTTAACAGAGGTTGTATTTAAATAATTCCAGACCTGATAAGGACTAAATCAATTTGTATTATGTCCTGAAACAATATAATTTCTTTATCACACAACTGTAAATAGATTTTTTTTTTATATTTCGGCTGGCATGTTTTCTTGTGCAGATGTTGAATTTAAGGAAGGTGAAACAGAACACTTTGTGGAGGTGGAGGTCCTGTTTGATGGAGCCAGAGAAATGAGAGAATCCTTCACTGTCCATCTTAAACCTGATGAGAACATGGTGGCTGAGATCCAGGTATAGCAATCATTTGGTTTGCTACACTTCAGAGTATCTATTTTAAACATGTATGTATAAAGATTTTCAACTAAATAAGCAATAAGAGAGTTTCGAATAAACAATAGGATTACACTGTTGCTTGTATAATATTTGAAGGTGCCTCATTTTTCATTAAATGTGATTGTTTAATTACTGTGAGAAGCTGTGAGAGTGATATTTGACGAAGAGCCAGTGCTGTTTACAATGCAATGCTTTGTTACCCGATCTCAACTTTATTTAATCTTCTCTGAAAGGAAGGATTAAAAGATTTCAAAGAAAGAAAGGTGTCCAGGACCTCAACAAACTCTAGGAAGTCTTGCATAGGCTTGGCAACAACAGGAAACATCACCTGTGCACAACATTTATGTTTCAAGAGAGACTGTTCCTGAACATGCATACACAGACACATTAAATGGAACACTGTACTAATATTTAATATGGGTGGGGCCTTCTTTATGGCATTGATTCCAATCTGTGTAAATGCAAAAATAAAAATTCTCAAAGTGGCCTGTGCAGCACCAATAACCATGGCTCAATGAAAATCAGTGATATTTACCCCTATTCTGATGTTATGTGTGAAATTAAATTAAGACCTTGTATTGATGTTTATTTATTTCGAGTTATAAACAGTTGTCTCAGATTACAATGCTGTATTATTCTTTTTTATTAACAGATGTCTAAGGCTATAGTGTACATTGAAGAGACCAATAGCATGGCGGATGTCACATTCCCCTCACTGCCGCATGTTGTGTCTCTGCTGCACTATGATGATGTCAGAAGGACTATGTACAATGCTCACCCACCAGCTGGCTATCCAGTGGTCTGTGTGACAGTAAGTCTGCCAATGCTGTTTATAACATTTCTCTTCTTCTCTTCTCAAGAGACCATACTATAGAACTGAAACTTATTTTAGAGTATTTAAAGTGCAGCTTGTATAGCAGTATAAATTAACCGCTCTTTTAAAAATAACTCAACATACAGCCATTATTGTCTAAATAACTGGCAACAAAAGTGAGTACACCCTTCTCCATCTTCCACATGAGGATGCCCGTCGAGACAGGTACTTCGATAGGGGTCAGGTCTGGAGACATACTTGGCCACTCCATCACCTTTGCCTTCAATAAGGCAGTTGTCATCTTGGTGGTGTGTTTGGGGTCACTTTCATGTTGCAGTAGTGCCATTCGGCCCAGTTTCTGTTTAGAATTCTACAGTACATGTTGGAATCCAAGTTTTTCACCTAATTAAAAGCAGCTCCCCAGTACCAGTATCAGAAGAGGCTTCCTCTTGCAAATCAACTTGTTGCATTGGGTGGCATATGGTCTGAGCATTGACAAGCAGACCTTCCACTTCTGCAACCTCTAAAGCAATGCTTTCAGCACTCATGCATCTGTTTTTTAAAGCAGCTTCTGCACCTGACACACATCATGAGGACTCAACTACTTTAATCAACCCTTGCAAGGACTGTTTCTGAGTGGAACCCATCTTGGAAAACCTCTGTATGACCCTGGCCACTGTACTGTAACTGTTTCAGGGTGTTACTGATCTTCTAATAGCCTCAGCCATCTTTGTGGAGAGCAACAATACTAATTCTCTAATTATCAGAGTTACCATGAGGTGCCATGTTGAACATCCAGTACTCAGTATGAGAGAATTGTACTCAACACAGCAAATTTTAACTGCTCTAATACACAAATTTGTATGGTCCTGTCAAGCAAACGAAAACATGATGAATAGGACATGTGGCTTTGCATGATTACATGACATACAGCTTTTATCACTTTGACAATAATGGCTGTATGTTAAGTTCATTTCAGAGGACATAATACACACATACAATAAATAATAATAATAATAATAATAAATATTAAATTTATATTTATATAAATCTAACTATTAGATTGTGAGAAATATAGGTGTATGAGATCTGCAAATCATTGCATTCTGTTTTTATTTACATTTTGCACAGTGTCCCAAATAGTTTGAAATTGGGTTTATATAAAGAAAAATGCCAATTATTGCTGTTGTAAACAAAGCTAGGCATATTTTATGCACCACCTGCTTTATTGTAATATGCACAACAGTAAGGGTGCAATGTGTTTTTATAAAAATTTCAAAGACTAACCATCAAAGTTATTATATATGCAGGTTTTTTTAAAGTCTCCTTGAAGTACAAAGAAACATGCAAATTTTTGCCTTTCTTAACGCAAGTTGGCCAACTATGAAAGCCTTTAATATAAAGTCGTTCAATTCCTAATTATAAAGTTTCTGCAATTTAAAAGAAAAGACAATGTAGAAACATGACAGACTGTTTGAAGCACTCTATTCAACAGTAATAAGAATACTTAGTTTGGATGCTAGTGCTATATAGGAAAAAAGTAAAGTCTGTGTTTAAAGGTTAAAGCCCATATAACCAGGCAGAATGGGTTAATTCAAGAAAAACATAAAGACGGACAACAGATTAAATCATGTTGGGCAAGTACAATAAAGGGTATTAGTATTTATAGATCCCAAAAAAACTCATTATATGTGTTCAGCAGTTTGGTATTTATTAATTTATGTCTCCTTAGTGTATCTTCCTGGCATTTGTGGAAGTAAAGATTGTTACCCAGGGTGTTATTAACTTTTAATATAAGTAATAAGTCAAGAACTTCTGTCATAATGTTAAAAAGTGAAATGTAACTCAAAAGGTAATGCAACTAATTAACTAACTCAGACATAACTAACACTAATGAGTCATTATTCACAGTCCAGTTTAATTGAAAGCTTAATATTATTGAGTGAGGACACAATGTGTCTTTGATTAGAACAGATGAAACCTTTGTATGTGAGGCAAACCATCTTCAAGACTCTCAGGACTTAATATTCATGCAAAGAAAGCATAATCTTCTGGTTAATGTTGGTTTTATTGCTGTTTTGATCGAAAGCAAGTCATTTTTTTCCCTATTTGCTCACTGTTGCTTTTCTGTGGTCATAAATTAATGCCCTGTGCTGACGTAGATGGTGGGTGCAAAAGGAGGTGTGACATTCAAAATCTGTCAGTGCATTACCACCTCCTAAAACCATTTCTTAGCATAGACATTAGATAAAATGATATTATTTTAAGTAAAAACATAGCTTTATTATTCCTGTTCTCTTCTTATATCTATGGTTTGTGCATGTTCACGCAAATTCTCTAAAATGCTAAACAAAATACATCAGTAATAATTACTGTTTCTGGAACAAACACCAAAAGAGCAATCAAGTCATTAGTGGATGCTAAATTCACAATAAACAATTCTAAACAATCCTTCATCCTAAACCATTCCAAATAATATTGCACTATTTAAATACCACCTTTTTTGCATAACAGTTGCTATTAGGATACAAAAAGCACTCTCATTTAAATGTGCCCTTTCTGGTTCCCCTGCTCTACTTCTTCTCTTTTTAATGACCTTATCTTTATACTGCATTAAAAAATTCCCAATCCTGGTCCTGCTTACGGTAAATAAAAAGCCCCAATAAAACACAAATTTAGAAAATTCAACCCTAATAGGATGCAAGTAAATAGAATCATCTTCTTCTTTCGGCTTCTACCATTATGGGTCGCTACTGCGGATAATCTGTCTCCATACCCTCCGTCCTCTACATCTGCGTCTTTCAACCCAACTACCTTCATGTCTTCCCTCACCACATCCATAAACCTCCTCCTTGGCCTTCCTCTTTTCCTCCTTCCTGGTGGCACCATCCTCAGCATTCTCCTACCGATATACCCCATGTTCCTCCTCTGAACATTTCCAAACCATCTCAATCTCGCCTCCCTCGCTTTGTCTCCAAAACATCCTACATGTGCTGTTCTGCTAATAAACTTATTTCTAATCCTGGCTATCCTCGTCACTCTCAAGGAAAACCTTCAGATCTTTAGTTCTGCTACCTCCAGCTCCACCTCTTGTCTTTTACTCAATACCACTGTCTCTAAACCATACAACATCGCAGGTCTCACCACAGTCCTATAGACTTTCCCTTTCACTCTCGCAGACTCTCTTCTATCACAAATCACTCCTGCCACTCTCCTCCACCCACTCCACCCTGCCTGCACTCTTTTCTTCACTTCTTTAACACGCTCTCCATTACTTTGCACTGTTGTGCCCAAGGTACCTGGACCCCTCCACCTTCTCCACCTCTTTTCCCTGCAACCACACCACTCCAGTGCCCTCCCTCTCATTCACACACATGTACTTTGTCTTACTCCTACTCACTTTCATTACCCTTCTCTCCAGCACATACCTCCACCTCTCCAGCCTCTTCTCAACCTGCTCCCTACTCTCACCACAAATCACAATATCTTACGCAAACATCATAGTCCATGGAGACCCCTGTCTGACCTCTCTGTCAACCTGTCCATTACCACTGCAAACAGGAAAGGGCTCAGAGCTGATCCTTGATGCAGTCCAACCTCCACCTTGAACCAGTCTGTCGTTCCTACTGCACAGATTACTGCTGTCACACTGCCCTCATACATGTCCTGCACCACCCTCACATACTTCTCTGACACACATGACTTTCTCATACAGTACCACAATCCCTCTCCCTGCACCTTGTTGTACCCTTTCTCTAAATCCACAAACACACAATGCAACTCCTTCTGAACATCTCTATACTTCTCCATCAACATTCGAAAAGCAAATAATGCATCTGTGGTGCTCCTCCTCGAGATAAATCCAAACTGTTGCTCACAGATGGTCACCTCTTCTCTCAGTCTGGCTTCCACTACTTTTTCCCATAACTTCATGGTAAGACCGATCAACTTTATTCCCCTCTAGTTACTGCAGGTCTGCACATCTCTCTTATTCTTAAAAATTGGTACCCGCAAACTCCTTCTCCTTTCCTCAGGCATCTTCTCACCTTTCAAAGTCCTGTTAAACAATCTTGTTAAAAACTCCTAAACATCTCTATGCTTCTACCGGTATGTCATCTGGTCCAACCGACTTTCCACATTATACATTTATTTATTTATTTATTTGTATAATCATTGCAAGTAAACATTTAGCAGCAGAAAATCTGTTAAAGCTCATACAGTTATAATTGCAAATCGTGTACACTAAAGTGCAAATCTTTTATTTTTGTTTTTGTTTGAGGGTATACTGGTAAATTGTGGTAAAATTCATTGCTGCACTTTTGTTCATAATGCCTTCAGCTCTCTGAATTAACTTGGTATGCTATATTGCCAATGGTTTGTAGACACAAGCATCACAGACATATTTGGGATTTCCCTTAACTAGCCACAAAGTATAAAGCGCACAGCATACAGGATGCATTGTAGGCTAGAGCATAATAAATATTTTCCACTGAAACTAGGAGGGCAAAAACCCGTGAGGTCCATAAACATATGGTTCGCCAAGTTTAGCGTGGAAGAACTCGAATGGCACCCAAAAATATGTAATTTATTTTAACTTTTAGCGTTTAGAATAAACTTCAAACTTGCATTGTGCCATTGCCACTAAAATATTGCCATATATTCATATTTGAAAGAACACAGAAAATATATTTCATATTTTTTCTAAATCTGAAAGTTCTTTTAGCCAGTTGGGTATTTATTTAGAATAAGTAAGTAGAATCAAATGGATCTCCACCAAAGAGCTAAGTTTCCACCTTATCCCTAGCTATCTTGTATATGCTGTGATCATGGTGACTGCAATTTTCCACAACTTACACCAACTCAACACTTCTTTTTCATCTTTTCTAGGCATGCAACCCAAAATACCCAGAATATGAGAAAACAGGCTCCATATGTGCAAGTGAGCACATCAATGACACGCTAACACACTATCGCTGGCTCATCAGTGCCCCCACTGGGCCTGATGGCGTCACCAGCCCTATGAGGGAAGTGGACATTGACACCTTTTTCACCTCCTCCAAGATAATCACGCTGGACTCCATCTACTTCCAGGCCGGCTCTCGGGTTCAGTGTGCTGCTCGTGCAGTTAACTCCAATGGAGATGAGGGCCTGGAGCTCAGCAGCCCCATTGTCTCCATTAGCATGGAAGAGGGTCAGGCAACATACAAACTTCCTCATCATTTCAATAAAGTGTTAGAGGAGTTAGAGGCGGAATTATATAAAGATTCATATGAAACACTGTACTGTATATCCAATGCTGTCCATAATTATTGGCACTCTTCTTAAAACTAAGCAAAAATGTTTGCCTAATATAAAGTTGCACACAATAATAGAAAATTTCACTTTAACCTGAAAAACTCTCCACAATAAGAATCACATATTCAATACAGTAGAAAATGTATCAGGATTTGGATACATGTACAAATCTACATTTATGAGCATAGATTTTTGTAAGGGCAGGTCCCGCAGAGCCTGCAAACAAAAATAAGTTGAGAGGGGTTTTTTTTAGCTATAGGCTGAGAGTTGAGAGCCGACAACATCCAGCATACAACCCAACAGCTATTTTTTTAACAGCTTTTAGACATACCTTTGTTCAAATGTGTTCGATAGAACAGCTTTCAGCAAAAGTGCTGTCACACAGCCTTTTTTTTCTTAGAAAAATTGTGTTTATTGTGTGAGAAACAAATATTTCACTCATATTTATTTTAAATAGATATATATAATTACATTTTTTGTAGATTGTTTTTAGTAATTTCTGATTTGTTCAATTTCTACATTTAATTGCTGAAACATTTCATTGCTACTTCAAGGAATTTAAATCTGGACCCACTGATTGATGTAAAGGCTATTATTGAAAGGATATTATATATCTGAAATCTACATAATGTTAAATGCTTTAATGATCAGAACACTAATCATGAACACCTGTGAGGTGATTAAGAATACTTTATGTGTCAAGAATTTGGTGAAAAACTTGGTGACAAAATGATTATCAGTTTGCCAGTGCCTCAAAACATTAATCCTTATTGTCATTTGTCTATGAACAAGAATCAATGCTTTAAGTTCAGTGGATTACTGCACAGCTGTAGGCTACTCAAAGGGCATCGATATGACTTCAGTGTGCTAATCACTTCATTTGATATTCCTCCACAGGAATGTGTCACCCTCGTAAGGTGGGCACAGTAGGTGCTGAGCCTTTTTCTGCCAAGCTACACTATACCGGCACTGAGGATCCGGAACACGCAAACCTTATCAAGCTTAGTGTCACCATGCCCCACACAGATGGTGAGCGTTGTCTAATGTTGAATAGAACTTTGTTTGCAAAGCTTAAACTTGGTTTGTTCTTTACCATGTGCCACAGGAATAGCCAGGTATTAATATAGGATTTATGCTTCATTGTTCGTTAAGATAAACATGTACATACAGTTCCAAGCAAACCCCTGTCTTTGTGCTGCTTTAATGATTATTTGGGGACATCCAAGAAATTCAGCGGCTGCATTATCATAATTAAGAAACATCAACACAACATCTGTTTTACCTTTTTTTTTTCACATTTCAAGGCTGTAATGTAGGCCACAGGAGAAATTGCACCTATAAATAGAGAGTGTAATTCTACTTTATTACACCTCTCTATTTTACAGCTGTTTCATTCTTCATAATGCCATGGCAACCAGCAATGCTTGCAGTTTGTATGTAAGTTTGGTATTAAAGTGACACTATAAATCTACATAGTGAGAAGGATTTTAAAAGACTGTTACATTATTCTTCTCTGACAAAGCATTTTTCAAGCCTTTTGTTGAAACAGCTGAGCTATGAAGATCTTACAGAAGAGCATGGTTCTCACTCCTGGGGATTCAGTGCTCTATTTTTACATGATATCCCTATTCTGAAGTTCTTGATTTGATTCATCTTGATATTTCAAGCCCAAATGGGCCAAACATTGTGTTTTTAAGTAACTGAGGTGCCTGTAAACACTGGTGCAGTTAGAAAACAAGATTTTATTCAATGCTTAATTATATTATGGCTAATTTGTATATAATTATTATTATATTGGCTAAATTTTCATGCAGCAGTTGACGTCCAAACCAAGGGAGGCTGGGTAATAAAACAGAAGATTCATACTCATAACTAGTGAAATAAGAAAGTAAAAAAATTGGGAACTGCTAGAACTTGGAACGAAAATGTAAAGAATATGCCTTACGTAGAAACATCTGAAGGTGACAAGAAAACTTTTTGTGAAGAGCGAATACAACCTGACGTGGTCTTCTGCTGTTGTAGCCTAATCACCTAAAAGGTTCTGTTTTGTGCATACTAAGGTACTTTTCTCACTATGATTGAAAAAAAGTGAATATTTGACGTGCTATAGTCTTTCTGGCAGCTTGAAATTATCTGGCAAGTTTTCTCTGCACAAATCATTCATGGGTTTTTTTTTGTCTAGAGAATGTTGTGTGTGAAATTCCCAGAAGATCAGCAGACTTTTTCCATTGTTCTTTAGATACATTAGAAAATGTATTAGAAAACTACATGAATGTATATACTCTACATGCATTGTTTTTACAGGATATAATGAAAATAAAGTAGAGAAAGTTACGTTATATTAATTTTGCGCATATTTACGTGACATTAGGCATGCTCCCTGTGCTGTCTACCCGTGCTCTTTCTAACTTCGAGTTAACCCTGAGTCCGGATGGCAGCCGTGTTGGAAACCACCGCTGCTCCAATCTGCTGGACTTTGACGAGGTTCCTACTCGCCACGGCTTCCTGACAAAAGCCACAAAGACTGTGGATCAAGTGGGAGAAAGCGCTCCTTACCAATATAACTCTACCATGAGGGGCCTGAACACGTTACGTTTCTACAGGAACCTCAACCTGGAAGCTTGCCTGTGGGAGTTTGTGAGTTATTATGACATGTCTGAGCTCTTCACAGACTGCGGCGGAAGCATCGGGACTGACGGACAGGTCAGCAGGTCTTTTTTTTTTATCCAAAACTGCCTCTTTAGTTCTTTTCAGGTGGCAGTGATTTTCTGTGAAGAGTGTGATAAAGAAAATATTTATTATCAATATCCATATCCATTTCATAAAAATAAAACATACACATAAATAAATCAGCACCATAATTCTTCTACCACTTAAAACTGTCTTTGATAAGTGAATATTTTGTTCAATTTAAACTGTAAAGAACTCATGGTCTATAATCTGCTTTATTTGTAGCTGCTGAATGCAGAACTAAGCAAGAGATTATTATCTGCTGTTATTGTTGCACAAATCCATTACCATACAGCTCTTAAAACGAGAAAAGGAGACAATCAGACTTCCATTATCTCCTATTTGCAGCTGCTAAATTGCTGTTTTTTTTTCTTATGTAGACTAAATCTGTTAACTTGGTGCTGAGCTCAGTTAAAAAAAATGATGCCTTGCTGGCTGGACTGCAGAGAACTGAAGCTTTTATATACAGTACTAACCATTCATTTGTTGTGCTGGAAAAATTGAAAAGGTGCAATGCACAAGCACCATCAGGGGTGGACAAATCATAAATTGATTATCTAGCCCACAAGGTAGGTGTAAGCTTCGGTGTGCTTTCCCAGAGGCCCAATGAACTAAACCCCAATTAACTTACAGGCCCACTGCAAGAAAACAGCAACTAGCATAATTTAATTCCAAAGTATACCAAGCTAATTGTGTGTATTTATACACACTGTGAATCCCTGTGATTAGTGAGTTTATGCAGATGATGTCTCTGGTGATTAAATACATTGTTTTTTTACTCTCTGACAAAAAAATAAAAGACAAAATGTCTTTGGGTAGTATTTTTGGGTACAATATGATCTGTTTGTGTGTTATTTACCATGCCATATTTGAGTCGGAGTAGAATCTTCATTTTCATTCAGACAAGTGTTAGCAATAGTGTGCTCCATTTGTTTGTCCTGGTTTGTTTGTTTGGGTGCAGGGGCTAGTGGGTTGTCCACTCTATGAATCATTGAGTAAATAAAGCTTTCATTAAATGGCAGATAGGTGCTCAATCCTTAGCATTCTCTGTCCCTATAGCTAAAGTTTCTGAAAAACTCATTACGTCATTTTATTCAGTATTTATAATTCCAGTCTAAAAAAAAAATTCTTGTAGCCAAGCAACTGCGTCACTGCTATTGTAAGTCTCAATTTTGTGTCTGACTGCCCTTTTGTTGTTATTGGCCTTTTTCAAGTGCGCACTTAAGCATCCTTTTTTGTTGTTTCAGGGTTATCTATGAGAAAGCTCTGCTGGAAACACTGGGTTCAGTTCAATCAAACACTGCAGTCAAACAATGCAATCAGATTACTTTTAAACCATTTCTGATTTGTTTTAAATTTATAATCCACCGCAACAGACTATTTATATACTAAATGAATAAATGTGCTTTGCTTAAAATATATTAACTCCCCAACAGACTTAGTGGACCTGTATGAGGATGTACAGGTTCTTCTCTATGTTTCTCTTGATTTTTCATCTAAAAATCGAAATTAATTCATCTTCATTTAGTCATATTAATCTTTTATATATTTTGTATTTGTGTCTTTTTTCTCATTAATCAACATTCAGTACCCCATAATAACAAACAGACTACAAGTGAAAACAATCATTGAACAATTCATTATACAAATTACATTTTTGTGGGTATGATGCAACAAGCTTTGCACACATCGGTGGATCTTTTGCCGTTCTTAATGTCCAAGTTGGGGCTCTGACTAAACCATGCTATTAAATTCACAGAGTTGTCACTAAGCCATTTTGTAGTAATTAGGGTTGTTGTTGTGTAGGAATGTAAACCTTTGGCCCAGACTGAGTTCCTGAGTGCAGGGGAACAGGTAGTACTTTTCTCCATTTAGCTTTCCTTCAACCCTGACCTGTTGCTCAGTCCATGCTGCAGACAAACACCACCACCCACAGCATGATGCTGCCACCCCCATGCTTCACCTTTGGGTTGGTTTTGTGCAGTCGATGAGTGGTGCCTGATTTTCTCCAGACATAATATTTAGAATTGAGGCCAAACAATTCAATATTTGTTTTATCAGACCCAGAGAATCTTGTTTCACACAGTCTAAGAGACTTCCAGGTGCCTGTTGGCAAACTCCAGGCTTCCATGGGTTTTGCACTAAGGAGAGGCTCCCGTTTAGCCACTCTGCCAAAAAGCTGAGTTGTTGCAGCTGAGGGCTGCAGTAATGGTTGTCTTTCTGCAACTTTGCACATCTTCACACAGGATCTCTGGAGCTCAGTCAGAGTGACCATCAGGTTCTTGGTCATCTCTTTTACTAAGGGCTTTCTCTCCTATTGCTCAGTCTGGCTAAGTGATCAGCTCTTGAAAGATTCTTGGTTGTGCCACACTTCTTCTATTTGAAAAGAAGAGAACACTATGCTCTTGGAAATCACTTTTTTTGTTTTACCTTACCCCAGATCTGTGCCTTGCAAAAAGTCTGTCTCTGAGCTCTGCAAACAGTTTCTTTGACCTTGTGGTTTTTGCTTTACTATCCCTTGTCAGCTGAGAAACCCTCTATAGTGAGGTGTGTGCCTTTCCAAATTATGTTTAATCAACAAACCTTCACACAGGTGGATTCCAATCAAGGTACAAAAACATCTCAGCAATGATCAAGATAATCAGGAGGCATCTAAGCTAACTTTCAAGGGTTGTTTCTAAGGGTCTGAATACTTATGTACATGAGATATTTAAGTTTTTTATATATATATACATTTACAGACATTTCTAGAATTCTGTTTTCATGTTGTCATTATGGGGAACTGACTGGATTAATGAGAGGAAAACAAAATACTTGAAACAATTGTAGTATCAGGCTGCAACATAACAAATCTGACAAAAGTAAGAGGAGTCTGAATACTTTCCCAATGCACTATAAATACAGACGTGTATTTATAGCCATAGTATATTTCTGTTTTTAAAGAAATTGTGTCATATTACTTGATTTAGTGCTATGTTCATGTTTTCTTGCAGTAGATGTATTTCAGAGATTTTCTTTCCTTTCTTGAGTAACTCTCTGCTTGCAGGTGTTGGGGCCATCCTCATTACCATTACCGCACAGTCCTTTGATTATAATTGACTGTGTAAATGAGGAAACATTTTTTTCTTCCAATCAAGCCTAGATTATCTTGAGGCAGAAAGAAATGTATTTTTATTTTTTTTGACAGCAGAAAGACTGTGGAACTATCTGGGTTTTTTTTATTTTTACTGTTGTAAGTTGTAAGATGGTAAAGGGTTGATTACTAAGAGCACTTTAGTGGAGGATCAGAGTGTCTCTGAAGTGGTTATGAGTTTATATCAGAATCAGAAGTCTTGGGTTATAAAAGTCATAGGAACCACATATTGCTATTTTATTATTTGCTCGATTTGGTGTCATATATTATTATAATAATCCTATAATCCACTAAATATAATTTGTGTTCCATACACATATTTGAGAATGATCCTCTTCAGTGTGAAGTTCTGTTCATCGCCGTAACAAATGCTGTATTGTTCATTTGTTCATTTTGGATTCTTGCTGTTTCTGTTTTGTAGGTGCTAAATCTAGTGCAGTCCTATGTGACTCTGCGTGTCCCTCTTCATGTCTCCTACGTGTTTCACTCACCTGTCGGCACCAGCGGCTGGCAGCACTTTGACCTGCAGTCCGAGCTGCGGCTTACTTTTGTTTACGACACTGCCATCTTGTGGAAAGATGGCGTCGGCAGCCCTCCTCAAGCCGAGCTGCAAGGCAAGTCTAAACACATGCACTATTTACAGTAATATCACATAGAATTTTTTTTTCTTTTTTTTTTTTTTTTTTTTTTACAAATTATAATCAAGATAGCTATGTGGTAATATAGCTATCTTGATCATAATTTGTAAAAAAAAAAAAAATTAATGATAACAGATAAAATAATAAAAATAACAATGATAATAATAATAATAATAATAATAATAATAATAATAATAATAATAATAATAATGCTTTATAAATGCTGACGTAGAACAGTGGTCAAATTAATTTGCAATTGCAATGTTGTTCAGAAACCTGGCTACTGAGCCACCACTACGATCATGTTTGCAAATTTGTAAATATTTTAGATCAATAGATCGTTCATATATATTTTTTAATAATGCATATAAACGATCTATAGATCTAAAATAATAATATATAGCATATGTTATTATAAATTATATATTATTATAAAATATATATTATTTTTATTATTATTATTATAAACTCAAATATAGTCATAGAATTTAAGTGGCTTTGGACTAAATCACATGATACATAGATATAGTGCTGACCCACTCTTAATGTGTTTTTTAGGAGCTCTTTACCCAGCCAGTATGAGGATTAATGAAATGGGCTGTCTGGTGGTCAACTTCCGCACCAAGGCTCATTTTCGGGGACTGTTTGTGGCCTCACATCAGGGTGAGAATTTTAAATAACAATAATTAAAAAAAATTGTTAAACATTTGAAAAAATGTAATTTTTTATTCCTTTAAATAAATTTTTTTGCAGAAATGCTGTTTTCACTTTGTAGTTATGGAGTACTGCATGTAGAATAATGAGGGGGAAAAAAATCTATCTGAACGATTGTAGTTTTAGGCTGCAACATAAAATAAAAAAAAATGAAGAGGGCTCGAATACTTTCCGAATGCACTGTATGTATATATCAAATCATTATGACATTTATTTCTTTACTTAAAATGAAACAACATTAAAATGCAATTTTCCCATCATTTACCGAAGCCAGAATATCCTAAATAAACATAAAAAAAAAAAAATGATGTCTGTTACTAACAAATGAAGAGAAAAGTCGGTTTATTGCCTTGTTTTATTATCAGCTAAGAGTCTGGGTGTCTGTGAGTCTTAATTAGTCTCTTTATAAGTACTTGTAGCTGCTTGTGTCTTTTGTGTTCTGCTTCAAAGCTTTTCTCTGCCTAAGGCTTTGACTTTATCTTTGTCTTTTTTATCCAGCATCTTCTTTGACCTCATTGGTCATAAGTACAGCCCACCCAGGGTTAACCTTTAACCTTTCATTGGTCAGAACCGAGCCGACCTACACCCAGCCCATGCAGCAGTGGAGGTTCACTTCAGATTTTGCTGTGAGTGTTAGAGTATACTGGATAAAACCGAATGACTAATATGCACTCTTTTAGCACTGTTTAAAATAAATAAAAATAAAGATATCATTAAAAATCTTTCCATTTTATTCTGTAAATGCCAGATTAAAGCATCTTAATATGTTTTAATCGCTTTCTAGCAGACCACAACTTGTTCTTGGAAAAGGACCAAATATGGCTAATTTATTAGTAATTCAGTAATTTAGGTATACAATATAATCACCTATTTTACTGGCTGTTTCATGGCTTTGTGTCACACAGGTGCGTGATTACTCTGGTACCTACACTGTAAAGCTAATCCCCTGCACCACAGTACTAAATATGGAGTACTCTGTTCCTGCAGTGTGTGACCCCAGAGAGCCGGTCACATTTGACCTGGACATCAGATTCCAACAGGTAAAAAAAATATATAAATACTCTGTGAAGCAGGAATACTGTGCACACATATTGTGCCATTATTTATATAGGAGCTTGCTTCAACACTCAAATACAGATCAAGTCCTCCAGATCAACCTCCACTTTCTGAGTTTTTTTTTGCCTAGTTATTATTTCCTTTTTCCCCTTAATAGGTGAGTGACCCTGTTGCTGTGGAGTTCAATCTAAACACACAGATGTTTCTGCTGTCGAAGAGATCTGTCTGGCTCTCTGATGGGTCTATGGGCTTTGGACAGGAAAGTGATGCAGCTTTTTCACAGGGTATGTTCATAGAAAAATGTACACTCACAAAATACCTATTTTTAGGATGTTTTCAAATGCTTGTGGGTGATTAGCATAACACATACAGCACAGCTGATTATATGGAGACCCATGAAAGCACTAAAAGATCAAGGCCAATTGTTTGTTTTTTCGTTGAGGAAATATTTGTAGATCAAACAATGAATATATAATAGATTAAGATTTCACCTTTGACTTCCTGATATTCACATTTAGATGTGTTAAACAGCTTAGAACATTTAACCTTTTGTTTGAACCCACCATTTTCATGCCTTGTTAAACTGTTTAAAAACCTAATCTTTCTTACATTCTGGATTTTAACTGTAAAGAATGCATTTGTTGTTAAAACGATAAACCAATATGAAGACTTGAGAGCTATGTATAAGAGAAAAGAAAGCCATTTTGAAAAAAAAGAGGGAAAAGAAATTGGAACCAATGCAGTTGTAGGATTACAGGGCTCCAGACAAAAAAATAAAATAATAATTGAGAAGTCATTGGCTCCTATGAGAAAAACAACAGGGGCCAAATTATATTTTTAAGTGCCACACAAGAATCACCTTTAAAAAATGTAAGACTTACTTCAAATCATCCTGTCGTGTGTACATCTGCCATCATTTTACAGCATGGCCTGGGAACTGAAGGGATCATATAGGCGGTGTTGAATTTTATTTTTAGCTCAAGACACTTGAGCTCTGTGGCACGCTTTTTGCCATTATGTAATCACGAGCATTTTTATGCTTTTGATTATCCACGTGTTTTCGTACCGTCTCTATTCTTTAATAATCTGTTTGGGTAGTGAAATCAGTTTTCCTCGCAAAACATTTTCTGTGTCTTGTGATCATACCTCAGCCATAACTCTTGAATCCAAGAGGGTTTTCAAATGTCTTTTGGCACTTTTGTTTATATTTTCACTGACTGACATAGAAAGATGGTCCCCAGTGCCTCTGTTGTTCTCCCTCTCTCCGACACTGGCACAACTGCAGCCTGCCTTTTTACTACAGGTGTGTCATCAGTGGAAGAGTTGGACAGAGATGGAGACTGTTTTGAAAAAAGTCTGATATTTGTAGTTTTTACATGATTTTTTCTGATAAGGAAAGGCGAGTTTCGATTTAACTTTCTGGTTATTTTAGCGATTTAACTCAAGCGTAGGTGGCGCAGGCGTCTCCGTTTATTATGTCAACAAATTATGTGATAGAACACGCACATAAAAAGTCATAACATGCAGATTATACAGTCATAACATGTACATTTATGTGGTCACAGATGGCGATCTAGGCAAAAATATTACTCGTAATTTATTATTTTTGGTTGCAAATGCAACCATTTTAGTCGCAGTTTGGAGCCCTGGATTAGCTAATAAACAATGGGGAATGTAATGAAAAAGAACCTCTGGTATTCAACAGCCAGATACAAAACTGGTCAGGAAAGAGAGAACATGAGCAGATGATGGCAGAATCATTTTGAAAACTGTGAAGAAATACCCCATAGCAACAGTCAAACCACTCAGCATTAAGAATCAAAATGCCAGATTGAAATTCAAACTACTTCAGACATCTACAACATCTTAGCTTTCAATTTCCTGACAAATGATCAAATGAATAAAATCAGATGATTATTTAGAATTATTAAGACTAATAGTTTTGACTCCTATAATAAACCAGTTAGTATGCAACATTTTACTTTCTTGTTTGCAAAGACTCTCAGCAATCATTTTCTTCTGATCCTTGTAATGATTTAGTTTGTTACCACTTTATAATGCTTTAATGCTTAAATGAAATATTTTGCTGACCTACAGTACCTGTGAATAGTTTAGAAACACGTATTGTTTTTGAGGGACACATGCATGTTCTTACTGTTCATATGCAACAAACTAGGTAATTTAACGGGATAAAGATTTACTTTGACCAAAATAAATATATAAATGTGCAAATGTTATACTACTATACTACTTTTCTTTGAAAAGTAAAAATAAAAAACTTCCATTAGCATGAATAACATCTTTACACATTCTTGGCATCTGGGCAGGTTTTTTCCAAACATTCAGGTAAAATACTTTGCCATGCCTCTTAAAACACTAGTCTAAGTGTTTCTTTGTTAGTTGGATATTTCTTTCTGACCTTGTGGTCAGGTTTATCTCAGAGCATTTCAATTGCATTTTGGTCTGGTGATTTGACAGGCCATTCCGTAATAGATAACACTCCAGACAACTGTTTACTCTCTAAATAATGCTTACAGAGATTGGAATACATTTCGGGTCGTTGTCTGGTGAATTTGGTTCTAATTAGTTACAGTCTAGATGAAATTGCATGCTTTTGAATGGTAGCCATGTTGGTTCAGTATTCAGTATTTTGAAAATTAAACCTACATTTAACCTACCTTTAAAATTGTATTAACATTTAACATTCGTCTATATAATGGCTTAGCAGAAACTTGTGAAGTGGAATGTGACACAGCTACATGTATTTCATCCAAAACCTACTGTTATTGTCTAAGTTTGATGAAAATGAAAATGCATGTGTCTCTTTAAAATAATAAAAGACTAGGTGTTTTCAAATTTTTGACAGAAACTTATAATTTCTGACAAATCCAAATAAGGAGACCTAATTTTCACAATAGAAATATTGTCAAAACACAAACATTTCCTATTTGAATTGTGATTGCTAAAACTTACCCAAGTTTGCTCTTTTAGGTGATATAATATATGGCAGAGTGATGGTGGATCCAGTGCAGAACTTGGGAGACTCGTTTCACTGTAACATAGAGAAGGTTTATTTGTGCACTGGAGCAGATGGATATGTGCCCAAGTACAACCCCACCAAGTTTGAGTTTGGCTGCTTGGCAGATTCACCTTCCCTACTATACAGATTCAAAATAATTGTAAGTATGCAAATAACTCTTTACAGAAATACAGTTGTTTGTTTTGTTGTTTTTTTTTTTTTGCTTTTTAATATATTCTGTGTCATAAATACTAGTGATAAGTGGGTGGAAAGAGGGTGCTAGCTGGAACTTTATAGTTGACCAATAGGAGATACAATGATGGAAAATTAAAAAAGACAAAAAGAGAAATAAATCCATTGTTGGTATTTTTGTAAATCATTTTCTTTGTTTACAGGACAAAGCACAGCCAGAGACTCAGGCTCTGAGTTTTGGTGATATGAAGTTCAATGCAGTGCTGGCAGTAGATGACCCATCAGCCCTCTCGCTAGTAAAGCAGCCCAGCTCAGATGGGTTCCGACTGGACTCTTCTCCCTTATTCCAGGTCTCTGCTGTATTCACTAAATGTTTATTATGCCACTGAAATATTTACACCATCAGTAAACTACAGCAACAAGAACTAAACATGTAAATTGAGTTTAGCGTTTTAATATCCAGAAGTAAAAGCAGATAATAAGCAGACATGGTGATTAAAATAGCATATTAATTCCAGCTTAACTTTCCTCTTCACTCTGGCAGGTGGCAGCAGGCCGTGAGTGGTACATCCACACCATCTACACTGTGCGCTCCAGAGACAATGCAAATCGTGGGATCGGCAAAAGAAGTGTGGAGTACCATTCTTTTGCGGCGCACAACACTCGTGCCAGGCGCTCTAATCAGGACATGCCTGCTATCGCTGAAATGATCAGTGCCGAGCACAATCGAGGCACCAACATCATGCACATCATTCTGGAGCACCAGCAGGCAGTGCAGGATGGGGAGGTTCCTGCCGAAGGCCTGGTACAGCATGAAATGGCCAAAAGTGGCACTGGAGACGAGGCAGTGATGGTAGGGGGAGTTTCAGTTGGGCTGCTGCTCTTCGGTCTCATCATAGCCGTGCTTTTACTGATGCTGCGATCACAGAGACGACCAGATAAGGATGTGAGAAAGAAATCAGAGAAAGATGGATTAACAGCCTCTGGCAGCATGCAGCCAGTTATTTTGAGGAGCGGTTTTGAAGGCAGCGATGGCTCTGAGGTGTAACGGCTGCAAGATTCACTCCTAAATATTGTGTGCCATCATGAATGAGTCCCAAAGCATTGTACTTGCAATTTAACAAGTGCCTCAGAAAGGTTCAGTCCTGTGGAAGGCCTGTCAAATCCAGCTGCATTCTAAACATCTGTCTGAGTTTGTTTAATTAACTCTGCTATTCTGAATGAGAGACAAAAAATGTCTCAGAACTATTTGCTCGGAAGATATGGTAATTGTAATTTTTATGATGTATGTCATTATTTAAAAGGACCACTTTCTATTATATTACAACTGTTAAATCTTGGCAAATTGTATTCAATTTTGGGGATAGGTAATGGGTTACGTATTTAATATAAAACAAAACAAGCACACAAAGGATAAACAGGAAGATATGAACTGTTATCATATTGATATGTAGAAAAATAAAAGGTAAAAAAAGATAAAAGGAATTAAATCAAATTAGCAAAATTGTATGGTTATTACAATATCTTTCCCAGTACAGTTTCTTTGATCACTAATCATTAATTCAAAATGTGGTTATGCTGTGTTAGTAGAGAGAACCTGCTGATTGTGTTCACATCAAATCAAACAGTATGAAACACTGAATGCCTGCTGTGAGTTGTTTACATAGCTTGGTGTAATGAGCTATACACATGTACATGTTTACATGAAGTGTACCGTGTTGTACATCTTCTCTTTTTTGTCATCAGTATTCATTATCACTATTTGTTATGTATTTTATTCACATTCAACTGAACTTAGAGTGATAATACTGTATGTATTAAAGATCTGAATAATTGTCAAGTTGATTCAGGTTCATTTATTTCCTGCTGTGTTTTCTCACATGCAACAGTGTCAAATTTAATGAAAGGGTTCCAGTATAATAATCAGTAAGTGATAATAACATTGATTGTACTCACACCCCTTTACATTTTGATGCAAGTAAATTAATTATTGATTTGATACTGAAGACACAGATTCAGACATTATAGACATAAATATGGTGAATTGTGCTGTGTGTAACATTATATGTGTAACATAAATTGGTGTTATATATTTTTTTAAAGTTATGCAAGCTCTTTTGCCTTTACAAGCCTGTAAGCTTTATGTCTGCCCATCTTTATTAAAGTATGAAAAAGTTGTTCTCCCAATACACAGCTCTAATCAGTCCAAAAAAAACCACCCATCTGGAATTTCTTTTCTCTTAAGTACCTTTGTAGTAATCTGTACTGCTATACAAGCTCCACACGGACTACTCTAAAGGGGTATACTCACTTTTGTGAGATACTGCATAGATAGATAGATAGATAGATAGATAGATAGATAGATAGATAGATAGATAGATAGATAGATAGATAGATAGATTTTCAGTTCATTCTTTTATGTTTATAATTCCACATTTGTTAATGTGTTAGTTTTGATGATATATAAAATATATATATACAGTACAGACCACACAAGGCTTGCTCATTAGGGACAAACTGTACTGTACGTGTGTGTGTGTGTGTGTGTGTGTGTGTGTGTAAAAAGCAGAGAGTTCAATTACACCACCAGTAAAAGCTGGGAAGCCTCAGGCATGAAGGCTGGGTTAGGCCTGAGAAAAACCTTATCTCCACTGAGAGAGAATTTGGTGCATTAAGGAATCAATGAGACCGAAATGTTTGGTGGAACATTTGGGCCATGAGCAAAGAGGTCTTGAAGGACAAAAGTTTAAGGAAGATATTTCCCAGGGTCTTGTAAGGCTGTTACGGCAAAGCCTCCAGCACCATGGAGAGGTCCCTTTCTGGAACTCTTCTGGTGACTGGTTGGGAGCAGTAAGCATTCTTCATAAATCTTTGAATTAAGGGGTGTTGCCCCACTGTAGTGCCGCCAAGCCCAACTTGACATGTAGTGATAGCTGAAAAATACACCTTAACCATAGGAAAGAATCTTCCACCATTAATAAGGTCTTGCAAAAGCCCAAAATATCAGTGACTGAGCCCTAATATGAAATCAGCTGGTGCCTCTCAAATTACTCCTCAAACACACACCACTTGCAATCATAGAGGCCCTAGCATTCTGAATAATAGCAATAACACATAGGGAAAGGCCATTCACAAAATTTTTCAAAGTCTTCCACACATTAAGGAGCTCCAAATAATTTTCATTGGCTGGGTGTAATGTGTTTGGCCAAACACCAGTCACTATTCTGGCCTCCTGGAGAGGTGTGAAGTAACGACATACAAATACTGTACTTAAGGAGTGTGGGAGAGCGAATGGTTCGGGAAAAGGAACACCACTACAGAACAGGTTCAAAATCAAGAAAAATGTAAATTTTTTATAAGCTCCGTGCTCAGTGTCGCAGCTTTACGTTTCCAGGCACACACACACACACACACACATCCTCTCCACCTTAAATGCTCCCTCTGGTCACTGCAAGAGAGAGAACACACATTAGTCATAATCCCTGAAGGGACTTGACTCACCCTGTTTGGAGGCAAAAAATGCTGAATATGACCCCAAGAACACCATCCCCACTGTCAAACATGGAGGAGCAAACATTCTTCTTTGAGGCTGTTTCTCTGCTAGGGGTACAGGAAGACTTCACCACATAAACAGGGCCATGAACTGTAGAATCTTGGATGAGAACCTCCTGGCCTCAGCAGGAAACCCTGAAGATGCATACACTTCAAGATACACTTCCAGCATGGCAATGACCCATAACATACTGTATGGCCATGGAAAAAAAAAGTGATGGTCTTGTAGCCAATTTCAGCCTTGTGTAGGTCTACAATCTTGTCCCTGATGTCCTTTGACATCTTTGGGAGGTTTGAATGGAAGAGGTTGATTCTGTGACATGTGTCTTATATAAACATAACAAGTTGATATTAGGAGTACTTTCCTAAAGGAACAGGACTTATTTGAATCTGTGGGAGTCAAAATTCTTGCTGGTTGGTACGGGATCAAAAACTTATTTTACTCAAACATAAATAAATTAATAACCTTTCCTTAATGTTTATTTTTTATGATTTTTTTTTAAATGTATACTGTGTCTCTCTTTGTGTAAATAAGCCCACCATAAAAGTAAGGGGGTAAATTTACAAAATCAGCAGGGGATCAAATAATTATTTCCACCCCTGTACCTGCCACTGGACACCCACTCCTGTCTGTCAAGCCAGACTTAGTGCAATTGATGCTTCTGTGGAGGTCAGGTACGGATGCCCTTCCCATAGGTGGATCACAAGCATGAGATGATGAAAGAGAACTGTTAAGTGGTCAGATAAAATAAAGTCTGTTTGCAGAGCTTAAAAAAACCTGTATCTATTATATCTAATATAGTATTAGTGCTAATGGAATGGTCAGCTTGCGCACCTGAAAAGGCACTATCAATTCTGAAAGATATATACAGGGTTTGGAGCAAAATATGCTTCCATTCAAATATCTTTTTCAGGGTAGGCCTTGTATATTTTAGCAAGACAATGCTAACCTGCATACTGCATCTTTTACAACAGCATGGCTTTGTAGTTGAAGAGTCTGGCTGCTGAACTGGACATAAACAAAATTGGGTTGCACTTCTCTTCTCACCAAGTCAGGACCACACAACTTCCCAAGAGCAAACATGGCAGCATATAAAGAAGGGTTTGATACAGCTGTCTGTTACATTAGCTGGCCTTATAATTTTGACAGGACATGACCCTTAAGTGTAAGCTTGGCATCAGGGCATCAGAAATGCACATGTTAGCCAGGTCTGCATCACAAATCATAGTCAAAAGCCCCAAAGATTAATCCCCCCGTAACATTTGTGGCGATTGGGTGGCAGGCATAGACTTGTAAGGTTTGTGATCAGTCAAAACCACAAAATGATTACCTGCAAGATGCTAGTGGTATTCTCTAACACCAAAAACGACCATCAAAACCTCCTTAGCAACTTGAAAATAACTTAGTGGCAATCACTGATCTGGAAGCAAAGCAAATAGGTCACTCTTGGCTGACATGCTTCATGTGGAACTATAAAGCCCCAAACACATAAATTGAGGCATCACAAACAAGAGGTTTATTTTTTTTATTAATGCCACAAGCTTGTGTTGGTATGCATAACAATGCACCAACTGTTTTGGTGCATTATAATGCACACCAACACAACAAGTTTTTAGCAATTATGTTGCCTGAGCATAAACCGCTTTGTGCTTGGCTCTCGGCTGCCAAGTAGAGATTAGCGAATCCGGATTCATCCGGGTTAAATAACCGGATCGTTTATATGAGGAGGGATTCATTAAACTCTCTCTTCATTTATTTGGATCACTTAAGTCCTTGGTGACCTTGATAGCGCATAGTGAATGAGCCGTATCCAAGTGTGTGTGTGAGAGTAAGATTCATGAGTCCAAGGATTTGGTGGATTCTAAGGATTTAGGAAGCCCCTGTAGTAGCAGGACTCTGGCAAAAGTAGGCAGAATCCCCATCACTAACATTTTTGACTGTTATGTTGTGTCTCATCAGGTATTAAATAACATTAATGCAGTTGACTCTTTGCGAGTCTATATTAGTAATGCCTGCTCTTGTGATGGAGTCTTTGGAGAATATCTGTTATGTTGATTGTTGAAAGTTATCAAGTCAAGTTAAGTTTTTTCTATAGCACTTTTTACAACAGACATTGTTTCAAAGCAGCTTTACAGAATTTAACAGTTAAGGTGAACAATGTTTATTTATCAGGCTATATAACAGTAGTAACATCATGGTGTTCATTTTTGATTAATCTGCAGCTCCTGTGATTGCATATGTAAATAATAGACTTTTAATATTCATTTGCACCTTGTATTAGCCAACTCATACCATCCTTAAGTGCTGGTGTAACCCCTCTTGGTTCTCATTCAATTCAATTTAAATCATTTTTAATTGTGTAGCGCTTTTAACAATGAACATTGTCTCAAAGCAGCTTTACACAGATAATGTGGTGATTAAAAGTAAATATGTTCTTTGTAGGGAAGTTTGTCCCTAATGAGCAAGCCGGTGGCAACTGTGGCAAGAAAAAACTCCCCGAGATGGCATCAGGAAGATACCTTGAGAGGAACCAGACTCAAGAGGAAACCAATCCTCATCTGTTAAAAATCATACAAATTGAAGGAAACAAAATAAGTACACAAAAGTAAAAGAAATAACACATATTGCACATACATCTAGCGCGCCAGCACACGTGTGGAACACCTGTAACTTAATTACGAGCTAATTAAAAAAAAAATGCTCCAAGTTGTCAAAAAACATTTTAGTAAAGTCATATATCGTCTTGTAAAATAAATTAAAAAGTTTATTAACAGTATGTTTATAAATATAAATGATGCAACTTGCGCTTTATTCTTTTCTAACATCACCTATAGGTGTCACTAATTCCCCTCTTCTCAGGGCTAATAAAAACTTTCTTTTGGCTTCTCCCATTAGGGGTCGCCACAGCAGATCATCCGCATGTTTGATTCGGCATGTTTTTACGCTGGATGCCCTTCCTAACACAACCCTCCACATTTATCTGGGCTTGGGATCGGCACTAAGAGTGTCTGGGGTTGGTTCCCCGACCAGGGATTGAACCCAGGCGGCAGCGGTGAGAGCGCTGCATCCTAACCACTAGACCACCAGTGGACCCTTCTCAGGTATAATATGAAGACAAATTAATTACACAAACAATATGTATCTAATTACCTATTTCACAGCTAGAAAAATAGTTTTGGCACTATTCAAAATAAATCTCTTTTCTTTTTGTTACATTCTCCCCAACTGAATGTGCCAAAACATAACAACCACGAAATCAACAAAGAAACATAACTCCCACAGAGACAAAATCCTAGAATTGCCATTCTTAGCACAATGCTGTTGATCAGAAAAACTGTTCATCCGTAAAACTGATAAGAAAAAAGTTGACATAACCTAAACTGTGCACTCTAATGTTTCAAACCAAGAACAGAAAAAGACCATTTGCCATGCTTCTGTTGTCCAGTGTTGAGCAGGGTGTGCCGGTTCATAGAAGAAATAAGGCGATTCACTGGTTTCAAGAATCTGCCAAACCTTGATCTACGACCTGACAACTTAGCACCATCCACCGTGCCACTAACAGCACAATTAGGATTGCAGACATTGACCTGATCGGGACATTCCTGATAAACTGAAAGGTCCAAAAGAGTATTTCCAGGAATCACACTAGGTGGCGGCTCATTTGCCACTATCACTACTACTTTCATCCACAGACCCAGAAATTTCAGGGCTTTCACTCATAGACAACGAATTGTCAAAAGCCAACGAGCCGTCATTAGAAACATCATCACCCACAGAAACCACAGTCTCATTATCAGTAGCCCCTACATCATTACACATGTGAAACTTCACACAAAGATGTAGATTTCTGTGCACTACCTTGAGCTGACCTGATACAGGGTGTTTTATTTTGTAAATGTGAGTCCTGGGGTTACAGTCGACCACAGTATTTACCACAATCTCCCACTTATCTGAAAGTTTGCGTTTGCCACGTTCGCTCATATTGGCTAACAGAACCCTGTCACCGACTTCGATGTTCACGCCCTTATGTCTGCGGTTGTACATCCTGGCCTGGCGAGACTGTTCTCTGCCAGTATTAACCTCAGCAACAGCAAGAGCCTCCTTTAAATCTCTGTCCAGAGATACTACATACTTGGGAAAAGAGTCACTTAAATCATCGCTCAATACACTCTTGAAAATTACATCTACTGGCAGTCTTGGTGTACGACCAAACATTAAATAAAATGGAGAAAACCCTGTCGTCTCATGTGCAGTACAATTGTACAGAAAGGTCAGTGTGTTAAGCATCTGGGGCCAATCATGCTTTGGTCTTGGCTCTAGGGCCTGGATCATATTACCCAGATTAAACCTTTTAACAGAGCCATTACCCATTGGGTGGTATGGGGTCGTCTGTGACTTTTTTATCCCACAAAAGTCAAACAAGTTTCTGACGAGCTCGCTACAAACATTTGCACCCTGGTCAGAGTGGATACGTTCTGGGAAGAACAGAAATAGTTATCCCAAAGCTTCTTAGCCACCGATTTAGCAGACTGATCTGAACAACGAAAAGCGTGTGCAAGCTTCGTGGTCAGTAACCACCAAAATGTCAGACCTATTTTGAGAGTCCTCGGCTGACCAAAAATCAATACAAACTAACTCAAGCGAAGCAGAAGTCTTAATATTCTCCAGTAAAGCCCGACCTTCTGGCACTGGTGCCTTTGCAAGCATGCAACGACCACAAACTTTGGAATCATATTGGAATCTTTTGTGACATGTTAAAGGGTCTTTTGAACTATGATACAAGACACCATTGGTCAAAGACCTACCCACTGCTTTAAGAGTTTCACTGGGTTCACCTGCACGCTCACGTCTCAAGGGCCTGCATTTAAGGTCAACATAGTATATCACCCTCTTTAAATGCTCATCATCAAGCTGTCTGTTTCTCAGCTCTTGGTGAGAGTGTAAAGGAAGAGAATCACACCCAACATCAATGATCTGTTGGACAAATCCAGACAGGGGAGTAGCCCACACATTTGCTCCCTCATCCCAATGAAGATGTTTAGAAAAGACAGCAGCCACTTCTGCACTTAAAAAACTACCACACATATCCACACCCAAATCCTTCCGATCACAGCGATAGCTAATCACGACAATCAGCAAAAGGTTGCCTACTCAAAGTCTCTGCCAGGAACATATTTAATGTCGAATTCAAAGGCGGCAAGTTTAGCCACCCACCTTTGTTCACAGGCATCAAGCCTCGGTTTGGTCAAGATGTGCGTCAAGGGGTTATTATCTGTCCAACTGTGAACCGGTGCCCTTTAAGCAAATGGCTACATTTATCACATACAGCCCACTTAAGCGCAAGGAACTCAAGATGATGTGCTGGATATCTGACTTGTGCTCGGGAAAGTGATTTACTCATAAACGCTTTGCGTTCTCCTGGACGTAGTTGCGAAAGTACAGCATCCAACCCTTCTAATGAAGCATCAGTAGCTAGGATAAAGGGTCTGGAAAAGCCAGGGTGTGCAAAGACCACATTAGAAAGCAGAGCTGTCTTTAAAGCAGACAAAGCCTCCTCACAGGCTGGAGTCCAATCATCAGGAGTAAGTTTCCTGAATGATGTAGCACCTTTGCGACCCCTACCTGGACTTGTGCACAAAGATTATATTCATGCAACCCTATTGATGTGGTGAAAGCAGTGTACTTTTTGTCGTCTTCATGTAATGGGATATTGTAAAATCCAGAAGTCAAATCCATTGTACTAAACAATGAATTGCCGCCAATTCAAGACAGTCTTCTTGATGAGGAAGGGGGTGCGCATCTTTTACAGTACGTACCAACAGAAGTCTGTACATATCCCCAAATAGCCATTCTTTTTTCAACACAGTACCAAAGGAGATGCATATGCACTAACCGACTTACGAATTATACCTCTCTCCTTCATCTCATTCAGAGCAACACGCAACTTCTGGTACTGTGAAGGGGGAACTCTTCTAAAGAGTAAACGAAACAAACAGACGTCAAACAAACAGACATCATCAAACAGATGTATTCTATGTACAAAACCGCTGACTTCACCACAATCAAGAGAATGTCTTGAAAAGAATTGACTCATATTCAATAACTAGATCACAGAGCTTCGTCTTCCAGGATCCAGAAACTTTACAGGGCTTAAGATTAATGGTCTCTAAGCCACATTGCCAGAGCCTGCTACGTAAATCTTCAGACACGTCCATCTCAACCACTGACGGACCGAAGCGGAAACCCACACTCTGTTTTACCCATCCTGTCCCGACAACATCAGGAACTGTCCTACTCTTCCAATGTTGTACGCCAGCCAGCATCGACAAGAACTCGTCACACTCTCGATTATGTTCGCCGGGTGCAGAAATCAGTTCCGAAGGGGAGAGGGGCAGGAACAGTGGTCACTGGAGCCTCAGGAGCATGTTTAACTCGAGCGAGAGAGAACGAGAGAGAGAGAGAAAGAGACAGAGAGAGACAGAGAGAGAGAGAGAGAGAGAGAGAGAAGAGGGTGACAGGAAGAGAAGGATATGGATTATTAAGTGCCCTTAATGTTGTATGAAAGTTAATATAACTGTGCAGTTTGGACTCCGGCAAGACTCGCTATGGCAGCATAACTACAAGGGAGAACCAGAAGGTAACACAGACATGAGGGATCTCTGGGATAAGAGACGACCCACCACACCACCATCAACGAACCTGAGTGAATGTGTGAAAATGAGAGGACGACAGCATAAAAATATCCCAGTTCACCAAACACTCTATATCCATATTCCCTCCAGATCTGCACCCTTACCTAAGAAAAAATCTACTGATCAAAGGCTTGACTAAATAAATGTGTTTTCAACCTCAACTTGAACACTGAGACTGCGTCTGCGTCCTGAACACTGATTGGAAGGCTGTTCCATAACTGTGGGGCTTTATAAGAGAAAGATCTGCCCCTGATGTAGTCTTCGTTGTATGATGAACCAACTAATAACCTGCACTTTTTGATCTAAGTAGGCTTGTAGGATCATACTGGTAAAGAAGTTCACTCAGATACTGCGGTGCGAAACCGTTAAGTGCTTTATAGGTCAGTAGTAGTATTTTATAATCAATGCAAGATTTTATTGGGAGCCAGTGTAGACTGATTAAAACAGGAGTGATGTGGTCAGATCCTAAGACAGATCCTTGAGGAACACCAAACTTTACCTCAGAAAGTGTGGAGAACTCACCATTTACTTTAACAAACTTAAAGCGATCAGTCAAATAAGACCGGAGCCAAGAGAGAACTGTTCCCTTTATTTTAACAACATTCTCAAGTCTAGCAAGCAGTATAGTGTGTCAAAAGCTGCACTAAGGCCGAGCAAAACAAGTAAAGAGACAAAACCCTGATCAGAGGCCAATAACAGGTCATTTACCACCTAAACTTGTGGCATCTCTGTGCTATGATGAGGCCGAAATCCTGACTGATACATTTAAAAAATTGTAATAATAAGTAGATGTGAGCATAACTGCTGTGCTACAACCTTTTCTAAAACTTTGGATATAAAGGGGAGATTTGATATTGGCCTGTAGTTGGACAGCTGACATAAGTCAAGGTCAGGTTTCTTAATTAGGGGTGGATAACTGCCAGTTTGAAGGATTCATGTACATAACCAATGCTAATGGAAGAGTTTATCATTTTTAAAACAGGTTCTATTACCTCTGGAATTATCTATTTGAGGAAACTTGTAGGCAAGGGATTGAGAATGCAGGTTGATGATTTTGATAAGGAAATTAAATAAATTAAGTCATTCTCACGAATAGGAGTGAAGATTTGATGAGGCCGAAATCCTGACTGATACATTTAAAAAATTGTAATAATAAGTAGATGTGAGCATAACTGCTGTGCTACAACCTTTTCTAAAACTTTGGATATAAAGGGGAGATTTGATATTGGCCTGTAGTTGGACAGCTGACATAAGTCAAGGTCAGGTTTCTTAATTAGGGGTGGATAACTGCCAGTTTGAAGGATTCATGTACATAACCAGTGCTAATGGAAGAGTTTATTATTTTTAAAACAGGTTCTATTACCTCTGGAATTATCTATTTGAGGAAACTTGTAGGCAAGGGATCGAGAATGCAGGTTGATGATTTTGATAAGGAAATTAATTAAATTAAGTCTGTGGCCTCATAAGTTCTCACGAATAGGAGTGAAGATTTGTAATTGAATGTCTGTTATAATTACACTGGTGTCTACAGGGTTACTTGTAAAATAATTTGGATTTATATTACCCGTCTGGATTTCTTGCCTGATGTTTTCAAACTGTCAATTATACAAGTGAGTTGTTCAAAGTTGTTGTTAGCAAGTAACTGAAGCAACTAGCAGTAGCTGACTCAGTTTTTCAGGAAATTTCATGCATGGTTAGAAAAAAAAAAGACTCAGTTTTTGGGTCCTATATAGCGTATAGGACCCTATATAGTGTCCCAGTATAGGGACCCTATATAGGGTCCTATACGTGTCGCTGATCTACCTGAACTGCGGGATTCAGCAGACCCGACAGATTTATAGGATGTAGCGAAACAGCCAGATCCAAGGGACTTGTGATCGGGATTTATGAGGCCACAGATGAGTGAATTCTAAGAATTTGATGAGTGCCCTCTAGTGGAATTCCATGGCAAAACATACAGAATCCCCACTTACTCAATGACTCAAGGGGCTCATGAGACTCGGATCCGTTTAGTGAGTGATTCAGAAGGATTTGAATTCATAAATAGATTTGGATTTCTCATCTCTACTGCCAAGTAGCAGACTATTCCAGAAGCTGATTAAAGGGCTCTAGTGTGGAGAGAAGAGAGTGTTGGAGAGAAAACAGCTGTAAAAGTTTCAAGAATGCCCGGAGTTAAGTTTTATTCCACAAGGGCAATGATTTTTGTATAGCTTCCACCTTTTCATGGGTTGTATTGATGCCATCCATTAAATTCACTCAAAAGCCCAAGAAACTCAATACTTTTCTATCTTTTTGCAGCCTAGCTTCTGCAAAACATTTTGTTTGGGCCTGTAAGCATCCATTGTGTTATTCCAAAGTTTTGCATGAAATCAGAATGCCATCCAGGCATTGCTGAACTCCTGAAATTCCAATGAGCAGTAAGAGGGCAGTTCACACAATGGACTTTATCTGACAAACACAGAGGAGACCTTGATAAGTGTTGATCGTCAGAAAGCCTGGTGCTTTTTCATACAATTAAGTTGCAGTTAAGGGTGAAACTCCCCATCTAGATAAAATAAAAAGTCCCGATGCTGTGAGTTCACTTCAGGTTTAATGCCTGTATTTACAGTGCAGTGGTAATCAACACAAATTCTTAGGGCCCTATCCTTTTTTACTATAGACACTATGGGTGTTGCCCAATTTGGATGCTGAATAGGTTTCATATCTCTGCATATTCAGTCAAAATATACTCTAAAGATTGCAGAATTATATTTTGTACACCTTTCACTAATATCCCAAGGAGATCAAACCCATCTGGTCACAGCAGACTCACACACTGACCTTGGATAACAAAGGCAGTGTGTTCTGTGTTCCTTTGTACATTACTTGAATGCAAATTTTTCCTCTTACCTCGAAGGTTGCATGTGATAACTATCTTTACATAGATCCATGACAAGCACAATCAACACTTATAAAGAACATATTCACTTTTGATTTTTCGTCCCTACACTGGCTTTCTGTTAAGTTTTGAATAGACTACAAACTACTACTTCTTACTTATAAAGCCCTAAATGGTTTGGCTCCCATGTATCTATCCAGTCATTTCTTGGAAAGAAATTTGTCACGCTCTCCCTGAGATCTCAAAACTCTGGACTTCTATTAGTTCCTAGAATAGCAAAGTCCACTAAAGGTGGTAGAGCATTCTCACATTTAGCTCCTAAACTTTGGAACAGTCTTCCTGACAGTGTTCGGGGCTCAGACACACTCTCCCAGTTAAAGTGCAGATTAAAAACGTATGTTTTTAGCAAAGCCTACACATAACATACGTCTCACATCATAACCTTGTGCTCCAGAACATATGATGCACATGACATGCACATTATCAACTTGTGCTGCTAATATCATGAACAGCAGCTACGTTAATTCCTCTTGACTGCTTCTCTTTTTCTCCCCATCCCGAGGCATCCTGGGGTTTGGCCAGCTCCAGTCACGTCCCACCTCATGAAGTTAATGGACCTTTGAAGAAATAGATGCCGAACTCGCAAACTACCCCCACCATCTAGAGACGTACCAGTGCCAATTGGATTCCA
>MU537915.1:1697982-1710482 GCA_024362625.1 Silurus asotus | reverse complement strand
TGCTCTCTACACTGGACTTAATCAATCACTTCTCAATCGGCACCAAATGGTACAGCTCGCGGCAGCACGTCTTCTCTCTAACACTTCCAAACGCTCACACATCACCCCTGTCCTCCGCTCGCTTCACTGGCCTCCGGTGCAGTTTAGGGTGGAGTATAAGGTCTTGCTTTTTGTGTTCAAGGCCTTCAATGGTCTGGCCCCGGCCTACCTAGCCAAATTAATAACGGTCTACCAAAAAGCCAGAACTCTCCGCTCCTCTGGACATACCTCTCTGGTCATTCCCAAGCACAAATATAAAAAGTTTGGAGGCCGGTCAGAGACCAAAGCTGTGGAACGCACTTCCAGCACACATACGATGCATCACTCTGCTGACGGTTTTTAAATCGCAGTTAAATACTCATTTATTCATACAAGCTTTTAACACGTAACCCCTGACTCAACTGTTATTTTATATACATTGTGTTCTTATATTTTATTGTCTATTGTTGTTTTACTGGAAAGTGCCTTGTGCTCCATTTGGTTGTTGTAAGGCGCCCTATAAATAAAATCTGATTAATTGATTGATTGATTGATTGCAGTGTGACAGAGTCCAACATGGAGCCACTGTTTACCGTTTCTCCGAAATGATCAGAAATGAGGGCTACAGTAGGGTTGAAAGAGATGCAACTCAGGAGTGCAACATACACTATAAAGTAACATGCAGAGAATTATTTTAAATTATACATGACAGCTTGCAAATGAGCCTTACACATAACTACACTGCTGTAATAGGCCAATGCACACATACAGTGCTGAGATGTTTAAACATTGAATAGGGCAAAGAATAAAAATAATTCATTTTGCAATCCTCAGTCTGCAAGTCACTTTCTGCTGTTCAGATTCACTGTGTATTACAGATGTTACTTCAGTGCTGCACCCAGGTACACTGATGATTGCTTCAGTATATTTAACTTTATTTAAGGTGAATGTTTATTTTTTTTATTTTTTATTTTTTTTTGTCATTAAAGCCTGTATCGCCTCTAGTTAAGCTGCAATTTAAATGAAGCGTAAGGACAGGGGGACGTGGGTGTGAGAGAGGGTGATTTTAAGAGAGAGCGGGTGGGGAGAGCAGTGAAACTATAATCAGCGCAGTTTCTGTCATACTAAAAAAGGACTGCAATTTTCTTTACACCTGGTATGGCTTGTGCTCATCAAATAGGTAGAAAGTAGAGTCTTTATTTCCACTGATTTAGGAAATTTAACATAGCAAATTCAAATCTTCTTCTTTCGGCTTTTTCCATTAGGGGTCGCCGCCATCTCCATAACCCCCCCCATCCTCTACATCTGTTTCTTTTAAACCAACTACCAGCATGTCTTCCCTCACCACATCCATAAACCTCCTCCTTGGTCTTTCTCTTTTCCTCCTTCCTGGCAGCTCATCAGCATTCTCCTACTGATATACCCCATTATTATATTGAATATTATACAAATTATTATTACACTGATGATATTTAGTAATAATTGAGGACCAGAAAGTATTGCTGCAGTAGGACTACAGTTTCCTTTTATTATGCTCTGTGGAGTAAAACTCTTGTAGCCAGGCAGAATATTTCCAAACAGCAGTATGTAATTTTTATAATAAAAAATTTGCATTGTTGATGTATTTAATGACTTTCAGGCTCCATGATGTTGCTCCTGTACCTGAGGTTGTTGAGGACATGAAGGTGAGCTGTAACAGGTCCCTCTATCGGACATTGTGTGTTAGTTTTCAATACAGCAATTAAACCTTTTTTTATTTTATTATTACATAGCAATACTGGTAGTAGTTCTGTGTAGTCTGGAATAGTGAGGCATTTCTGTTGCTAAGCATAATTTCTTTTGTATACAGGGAGGTCTAAAGCTGAGGCTTATCAAACTGAACTGGCAAAAGTCCATGTGTGGCAGAGTCAAAGCTACAGATGAGCAAGCCAAAGCAGATGTCAAAGTATGTAAAAATGAATTATTTTCTGAAGGTGTTTCTGAGCCCATGCAGTGATTTTCATTATACAATCATACCTGTTTTTAAGTACAGTACCATCTGAGGGCTAGAAGATTACAAGAATCTTATATTGATGTTCAAAATAACCAATATTGATCATGCAGCCTTATAACATGGTTTTTCCACATACAAACATACATACATACATATTGAACAGCAGAGTGCTTGCTAATAAAGAGGCGTGTCTGTCTACTACAATGTTTTAAATTATCAGGAGATCGTAGATTTATGTAATATATAGATTTTTTTTACTGTTTGAATTGATCAAAAAGCAGTGTTGTTTTAATATTTAAATGTAGAACTAATTCAAAACAATTTAAGTTCTCGTTGCAAGTGTCCCCCAAACTGGTGTTTATAATACAGGGAGTGCAGAATTATTAGGCAAGTTGTATTTTTGAGGATTAATTTTATTTGAGGATTTAATTTGAACAACAACCATGTTCTCAATGAACACAAAAAAATCATTAATATCAAAGCTGAATATTTTTGGAAGTAGTTTTTAGTTTTAGCTATTTTAGGGGGATATCTGTGTGTGCAGGTGACTATTACTGTGCATAATTATTAGGCAACTTAACAAAAAACAAATTTATACCCATTTCAATTATTTATTTTTACCAGTGAAACCAATATAACATCTCAACATTCACAAATATACATTTCTGACATTCAAAAACCAAACAAAAACAAATCAGTGACCAATATAGCCACCTTTCTTTGCAAGGACATTGGATGTGTGTGATGGAGCATTGTCCTGCATGAAAATCATGTTTTTCTTGAAGGATGCAGACTTCTTCCTGTACCACTGCTTGAAGAAGGTGTCTTCCAGAAACTGGCAGTAGGACTGGGAGTTTAGCTTGACTCCATCCTCAACCCGAAAAGGCCCCACAAGCTCATCTTTGATGATACCAGCCCAAACCAGTACTCCACCTCCACCTTGCTGGCGTCTGAGTCGGACTGGAGCTCTCTGCCCTTTACCAATCCAGCCACGGGCCCATCCATCTGGCCCATCAAGACTCACTCTCATTTCATCAGTCCATAAAACCTTAGAAAAATCAGTCTTGAGATATTTCTTGGCCCAGTCTTGACGTTTCAGCTTGTGTGTCTTGTTCAGTGGTGGTCGACTTTCTGCCTTTCTTACCTTGGCCATGTCTCTGAGTATTGCACACCTTGTGCTTTTGGGCACTCCAGTGATGTTGCAGCTCTGAAATATGGCCAAACTGGTGGCAAGTGGCATCTTGGCAGCTGCACGCTTGACTTTTCTCAGTTCACGGGCAGTTATTTTGCGCCTTGGTTTTTCCACACGCTTCTTGCGACCCTGTTGACTATTTTGAATGAAACGCTTGATTGTTTGATGATCACGCTTCAGAAGCTTGGCTATTTTAAGACTGCTGCATCCCTCTGCAATATATCTCACTATTTTTGACTTTTCTGAGCCTGTCAAGTCCTTCTTTTGACCCATTTTGCCAAAGGAAAGGAAGTTGCCTAATAATTATGCACACCTGATATAGGGTGTTGATGTCATTAGACCACACCCCTTCTCATTACAGAGATGCACATCACCTAATATGCTTAATTGGTAGTAGGCTTTCCAGCCTATACAGCTTGGAGTAAGACAACATGCATAACGAGGATGATGTGGTCAAAATACTAATTTGCCTAATAATTCTGCACTCCCTGTAGAGTTGTTAGACTGCAAATGCCATATGATAATAAACTGGAATCTAAATGTAATGAGCAACATTTTGTTGGTTTGCTGAAAGAAAGGAAAAAATGTATATATATATATATAATACTTTTTTGGGCTTGAAAATCAGGGCTTGCTTGGTTACTGGAACATGATGGTGGTGACAATGACATGCCATGGGGATGCTTTTCAGAAGCAGAAACAACAGCGTTTTTTTTTCTTTTCTTTTTTAAACAGCGTTTTTTTTTTTTTTTTTTTTTTTTTTTTTTTTTGTCAATTTGTCCGTTTCTTAAATGTTTCTCTTTTATTGGTTAGTAGGTGTAAACTGATGGCCAAAAGTGTACTTAATCCTTACATTTGAAGCCCACTCTGTATCATCCTGTATTACAATAGATACTATTATATGCACTATATGGATTCGTATGTGGACACTCAACCATTTTTTTGTATGTGCGTTTTCGAACATTCTATTTCACATTAAGGCTTAGTTTGCTGTTATAATAAACTCCAATCTTTTGGGAAAATGTTCCACTAGATGTAGACAAGATTTTTGTGATCCTTCGCCCACAAGGGCATTAGTAAAGTCAGTTACTGATGGGGTGCAGTTTTCCAATTCATCCCAAAGGTGTTCAGTATGGTTGAAGACAGAGCCACTCTGTAGCAGACCAGTCAAGATCTTCAGTCCAACATTAATGTAAACTATATCTTCATGGAGTTCACATTGTGCACAAGGGCATTGTCATACTGGAACAGGTTTGGGTCTCCTAGTTCAAGTGGAGGGAAAATTTCAATATACCGCATCTGAAGTCATCCTATTTATTTTATGCCTCCAGCTATGTGGTATCAAAATTCTCTGTTCACACCCTCACAGTTAAAGAAGCAGGCTCTAAAGGAGAAGATTGAGGACGATGTGGGAGCACTGGTGCAGTTCCTGCTGGATGAGAAGGACAGGCTGTTGGAGAGGCTGGAGGCTGAGGAAGCAGCTACTATAGCCCTGATTGATGAAAATCTTAAGCTGGTAGAAAGCGAGGCAGCTAAAGTGGACAAGGCCATTGCTGAAATTCAGAACCAGCTCAGCGAGGTTGCAAACTTTGAGGTATGTCTGGCTTATGTTTTTAACACCCACACACAATGTGGTTTTCAGCATTTTTAGTTTCTTATTTTAGTTCTATTCTTTTTTCAGAGCATCAGCAAAGCATATTCGGGGTATGTAGATAACTTTAATGACAGCAGTTTAATTAAAATGATCAATTTAAAAAGCATTATCAACAATCGTGTTCAGAAGTGTATTCACTGTGTAAATGCCGCTTTGTTTTGTTTTTATTGTAGCCCAAGTCATGTAAACCTTACAGTACAGGCGGTGAACTGTCCACCTGACTACACAGAATTCACTGGACCATTTCAGCTCATCTTGTGGAAAAAGATGATGCATGTGCTGCATACAAGTAAGTAAAGAGCAATGTCCATGAGTCAGTGCCTGCATCCTGATTTTATTAAATTAGTTCAGAAACAAATCCAAAATAATCCTGTTTATTCAAAAAACCTCTTCAACAAATACAAAAACTGTTATGCTTTACCTCTTTCACTATAGATATGTGCAGAAATCAACAAAATCTTATTTATGCCATCATGAACTTTTGGATGATTTTAACATCCTCAGTAACAGACACAGGAGATAAAACCCCAGAAAGAACAAAATGGTATTTATCACAATGTGTTTAATTATGCAAATAAGGTAAATGAGACTTTAAAAGTAGAGGAGGAATCTCGGAGAAATATGTAAATGGACAATGTACAAAAACGTGAGTTTTTTTAGATTGGAATTTGCACTAGCTGGGGTCAGCTGACTTGTGCATTGCTGTTTGGGATGTGCCTTCTGAGAGCTCGTAGATGTGCTGACTTACTGCAATTATGCTGTTTTGCTCCTTTGTCATCGAGTTGTGAAAGCTTTCTCATTTTGGCAAGGTTACATTTTATGTCAATTGATTGCAAAGATATTTAAACTAACTTAATAAGTAAACTAACTTGCTACAGCTTTTATCATTTGAAATAAAAAATGTTATACTATTTTACATGAGAACTAGCTAAACTAAAGCAATACGACCGATCCAAAGCTATAATTCTAAATATCTGGGAGAATAATTTACTAGTAATTTATCATTTGTTGTATATCGCCAGAAAAAGGAGCGAAAGCCACCCTGCAATGTGTTCACTCACCGACTTGCAGTTTTAAAAGTCATTTTATCTTTTCGTGTTAATGGATGCACTTTTGTTCTGGTCTGTGTTTTTCATTCGTGTCATGTCTTTCTTCCCGTTTTTGTATTGTTTCATGTATTCATGTTTATTTGTTCAGCTTTTCCCACTGCAACTCTTCACTGCTCAGCATTGTACCGAGCCATTTATGTTCCTCGTTCTATTGTTTCCCGTTTTTTTTTATTTATTATTATTATTATTATCCTGCTTTCTATTTTTCATTGACTTTCTCATTTTGTCAAGTTTATGTTGTTTGCTAAACACCATGAGTCTGTCTTATGCTTTTGACTCTATCTTATAAAATGTACTTACCTAAACGTTGCATTTCGCTATTATGCATTCATTCCATTAAATGACAGTATGATAGATGCTCATTATAGTCTAGGGTATGGGCGCCCAAACCACGGCTCGCGGGCAAACTGCCCCGTTTTATTGCCCCGTTTCAAAGTGCAAAAATATAATGGTCTATGGCCCTCACATAATATTTGCACTTAAATGTATTGTACTTTTGAGTTTGAACACTAGGTGGAGCTAATGCAGCGCCTCCACAACGCAAGCAATCAGGGTCACCAGAAATGGCGGAACCAAAGACACCAGTCTGAGGCACTGAGAGAATTACCTGCCAAACTTTTTGTAAAAAATAAAATGAAAATCTACTAATGGAGAGCTGTGATGGAGGCTTTTTTTTCTTCAAACATGTTCAATTATTAAATGTAATTTACCTGCATTTGATTGATTTGACCAATATTAGTGCACCAATATTAGTAAACTAGTGCAAGTGAGGCATTGTACCTCACATCATATATACCTCAGGGAAAAAAGTCTGGACACGGTTAAATATAAACTGTTTTTTTTTAATTATTATTATGTTGGTTTATAAAGGGAAAAAAAATGAAATCCTTAATCTTATCCCATTTTCTGTTTATGTTAAATGTTTATCTAACTCTTATGGAAAGAATCTCAGATATCAGTGCTTTGCCAAGAAGTTTCCAAACAGGGTTAGGGTTTAGGAGAGAGATGATTTGCTCTTTACAGATTTTCATTTATATGTCAAGGGTGCAGCTTGGTCTGGAACAAACTTAAAGAAAAAGAAAAAACATTATTATGATTATATTACTAAAATAAGATTTGTAATGGGTTACAATTGTTGCTATAATTACATTAAAATGGTAATACAAAAAAAATACAAAATAAAAACAGCATAATGCACTTTGGGCCATGCGTTTATGTGGAAATAATCCTCATTTTTCTTTAATAGCACGAGTCTACATACATCATGAAAATCATACAAAACAAAAATAATTAATAAAAGAAATTTAGTTTTCTACTATGTAAAATACAATCTTTTGCCCTGCAGTGCCCCAGAACCTGACGTTGGATCTGGACACAGCACACCCATCTCTGGCTATTAGTGACTTTGACACAAAGGTGGAGGAAGGCCGAGCACGCTCGCATGAGCCTGACTTGCCCAGGCGCTTCACTCGCTTCTTTGGTGTGTTGGCTACTGCGCAGTACTCCAGTGGCCAGCACTACTGGGAGGTAGATGTGAGGGACAAAGGAGTGTGGTACCTGGGTGTGACGACAACACGCAGCAATCGGAAGGGCTTTGTTAGTCTATCACCTTCAGCGGGTTACTGGAGTCTGAGTCTGCACGACCGCCTCTACGCCAATGAAGAGGATGCACGCGTGCCTGTGGCTGATTACTGGAGCTCTCCACGTGTCGGTGTCTTCCTGGACTATGAACGAGGACACGTGGCTTTTTATGACGCAGTCACCATGAAGCGTGTCTACAGCTTTGCTGCGTATTTCGACGAGCCCGTCTCGCCCTTCTTCAGCCCGGGCAAGAATGACCCAGGCAGCCGCCTGCAGATCTGCCACTATTACTAAGAGACAATCACTGCATTTTAATGTCCCGAGAAGAAGTCCATGGCAGGCGGAGCTGACTGTAGCTGGCTGTTTCCTTACTACTGATGAAGGGGCATGGGTTAAATTCAAATGGGGAGAAAATGGCGCTTTGTATTTTGAGAATGTTGTGTGAAGCTCCTGTAATAGAAAACCGCTGCTTTCACTGAGAGCAAAACTGCATTCATTGTTTCTGCAATCAGAAGTTTTCATTCCTACAGTAGGCATTCTTCTCTCAGGAGAAAGGATGCCTTGGTGTGGCTCAGATCTGTTCATGATCTGTTCATGTGAATTAGGGAGTGTAATACTCTGCTATGACTGATCTTAAACAAGTCTATACTTATTACTGTTGGTTAATGATGTAGCCCTTGACATTCAGGTCAGGATGCTCTGCAGGTTTTAGCAAATATCAAATTGAGCTGCTTTTAATGTTTTGTTTTACCTCAGTGTTGTTCTGTGTCTCCTTTAGATGTGACCTCGTAATCAGTGGAATTTAGATCAGTAGGTTTTAGACATAGTTCGCTGTGAACCTTTTTTAATAAAAAAAAAAAAATTATAATAAATCCAGGAGTGTGTAAAATTTATTTTATTATTATTCTTTTATTTAATTTCGTATATTAATGGATTTTTAAGTTTGCACAGGCTGCTATGCAAGATTTAGGTTTTTTTTTCATGGTACCGTAAATTCTTTTTAATCTGCCAGTTTTAAAGCTCTGCGAATGGAATCAGGAAACTGGAAAACATGGGCATACAAAAACACAAACAGCTTATCTAGTTTCTAAGATGTTTTATTTATTTATTTATTTATTTATTTATTCTGTGTAATTTCTATTTCCCTTTTTGTATTATTCATAACCATCATTTAAATAGAAAAAATGGTTCAAATGCCCTGGTTTTGCTGCATGGTCTACTGTGCAGATGTGTTTGTTGTATTTATTTATTCACAGATTCACACTAAAAGTCTTTGTAAAATCAGTCTGACAGCCTGCGGTCTGTCTTTAACTCTGTTTTATACTTTCCCAAAAAAGCTTTGCCTTCATTTTTCAGTATTTTTAAATGAATTTATGATTATATTTGAGGCACAGTAGACTAGTAAACAGAAAAGCAAGTGAAAGGCATAATTAAAAGCTATTATATTTTTTGTTCTTTATTCTTTGTTTGTTGTGTGCCTAATTATGTAGTTCAGCCTTTGTCTGGATGTGTTTGTTACATATGTAATAAATGTGTCAATATTTCCATCTTCACAATTTATATGGGTTTTATGTTGTTTTGAAGTGAAACGTGATTTGGTGCTGTATTAATTGTTGCAGATCACAGTGTTTATATTCTTCTGTACCACACAGGAAAGTACAGTAAAATGGGGATGTTCTCGTCCTCAGCTAGAATAACACCAGCGTGATAGTGTTTTTATCAGCAGGGGTTCTCACAGGTTTTTTGCTGCCAGGAATCCCTTAATCTACACAATAGCCACAGACCACCTCAGATTTATTTCATGAGTACTATAAGAACTCATTTATTAAAATTGTCATCAGTTTTAAGTTGATGTTATTTATTGTCATTACTTGGCTATAATGACCACACAATGTATAATGACATTGTGAGCTTCGGATCCTGGTTTCAGGACCATGGTTCCACAGAGACAATCTCCAGTGTTGGTTAAACCAGTACTGAGGCTTTTGTTTTTGTAGATTGTGTGTGTGTGTGTGAGAGAGAGAGTTGTCCTGAGCCACAGAGAAACACATAGCTGTTTAAATATCTTTATATTTACAATTTTAATTACACACAGTTCGAATTGCTCAGTGAAGACACTGAAGATTTCATGCGCTGTACATGTCTTTTTTATTACTGAAGGATTTTCAGTTAATGATGGATTCTGATTTATGTTCTGGAAGGAGTTAGTAATGATTATCAGTCAGTACCGTGTGTGTGTTTGTGTATGTGCTGGGCATCTCAGAGATAAGGTTCAGCTATTTTGCTCTCTTTTCTCTAACACAGATTTAAGGAAGACAAAAACTATGGATCGACCATGTTTCTCAAAAATTAGCTGCTTTATCGCAAATGCTAGAATTTATATGCTGAGAATCCGAACTAAACTACCGACTACTTTCAGACTGCTGCAATGCATAGACGCCATTTCCAAAATGCACTGCTTCAGCGTTGAGAAACAATTAAGAATATCGAGTTGATTTAACACGTGCGGTAAATCAGGAAATGAAATGAAATGTGTAAATTTAAGTTTAACATTCCTTTGTGTGCTGGGTCAAACTGCATTTTATAATCCCTAAAGTTTTATTGAATGAATGTAAGGAAAAACAACTCATCACACAAACAAGGAATGTAATTACTTGAAGCCTGATAAAGATGGAAAGCACAAATGTGGCATTCTTACTACTGAACCACTGCTCTGAGATGTCTGATATAACAGAAATACTCACACAGACATTTACAGTTATTAGATGTAACAAAACTGATTTGAAGAGAAAGTCCACATTGCTGGAACAGCCTCAACAAGCAGGACTTTCCCGGCATTTAACTGCAGTCCAGAAACAGATCTCTTCGGAGTCATTAATCAACAGCTACAAAAATGCTTTTCCGTGACATGACGTTCAACTCGCACAAACTCAGTAGGACTGTATTAAGTGTAAATGGTGAAAGAACAAACTTCTATTATGGCCTAAACAGCACCTTGTACCTCAAGACGAATGGATAAGCCTATCAAAATTAAAGTAAAGAAAAACCCGCAAAAAATCTAAACTAAATATTATTGAAAGCTTTGGCTGGTGAGAATTTTGTGGAGCTCCTCCAAAAACACTTGAAACAGAACAAAATCTATACAAAACATCAAATAAATTAAAACAACTAAATACTGCTTAAAAAATATGGTCTTCCCACTGCCACAGTAAACACAATGATATATATATAAAAAAAGAAAATAATTATTTACAAAGATATTCTGCATATGCAATTCGAGATGTGCAAACTGCAATGTGATAAACAAAACATCTGAACCCTTTTTTTTTTTTTCCTTCCTTCATTACCCAGGGTTCTTTTTTTTAATAGGAACTGAAACATCACGTAGCATGACGAAATGGAATAGAAAAATAAATCCGGTCCTTTTTGGCTTCTGCTTGTAAAACACAGCAGTCACTCGTGTGAGCATGTCGCAAATACGGCTGGAGCAGAACACATATCAACATATCAGTGACATTACTCAGGATGCTGAGGAAAAACCAAAGTGTGGTACATTTACAGATTACAGATATATATTCATATATATATATATATATATATATATATATATATACACACACACATATGCATATTTACAGACACCTTACGTTTAGCACAAAGATACAAAAACAAAGGCATCAAAATCCACAACCGGTGTTTTGTACTCAAAGGACAAATGGGATGAGAGAGAAAGAGAGAGACAGAGAGAAAGTTGAAACTGTTGGTTTTTGGGGGAAAAAAATTCTCATTAGGTTTAAGACACTGTATAACAATAATAATAAGAGATAATTAGTTATAATTTGATAGTGTTCATTATATAACTGATAATGCATCAATATAATGAATTCCCTAATGACATGTAATTTCAGAATTCCATCAATTCCAATCATAATTGTTGAATTTAAAAAAGATTATAATGAATTAATTTGAATTGCAGAAATGTAGCTGCAGGTCTGTACATGTGCTTCTGTACATGATCTGTGACTAGGTTGGAGTTAAATGCTTACATGTTCTCATGGAATTAATTATATAGAAGTAGAAATGTCTGTAGTTAGCTAGTTGCAGAAATGATAACACTTAATGAGTGCATGCTTTAAAGTAAGTGCTGTACAACAATTTCTTATCAACCTAAAGGTGAACTATATAAAATGTGTGCTTATTAGAGTCACTCTCCCATTCCCTCTTAACAATCATAAGGTCTGGTTCATCATTATTTAAAATTGAAAAAGATATTCTGCACTGTGACAGAAAAACTGCTTTCGTGCTTTCCACTTGTTCTCTAGAGTTTGGTTAAGAGGTTTAATTTCAGCTGAATGTGCAAATCATTAAGGAGAGAAAGCTGCAGCACTACTGCAGGTAGCGATACACTTTAAAGCAGTGGTTCCCCGAATCTGCAACGACCACGTGACCTTCAGACGTGAGCGCCAAGCCCTGCGGCCCATACAGTGGGTCTGCACTCGTGTTGATGTAGGACAGGAAAGAGCCTGAGCTGTCAAACACCTGAGAAGAGACAGAAAACACACTTTGAAATTGGAGGTAGATACAATATATTTGTTTACATAATTATGTATTAGTAGTAGTAGCAGTAGGAGAATTATAAGTATTATTATTTAAAACTTTTAAGACTCCGAATGCTGTAAACAGTTTTGCACTTAAGCCTCCATTAGTGATAAAAATATGTCCTAAATGTACATACACTGTATGGTTTGTGGACACCTGACTGAATGATTTGTATGTGCTTTTTGGACCTCATCCTCCACATTTAGTTTCTATTTGCTGTTAAAAAGCTTCACTCTCCTTTAATGATATTCCACTAGATTTTGTGGAATTTATAATATTAATAAATCATTACAATGGTTTATAAATTGCCACTTAAACTTTGTAAATATATATATAAATATACATACATATATA